>JAHXMU010000563.1:376136-388412 GCA_019455685.1 Philornis downsi
TTTTTTAGGTTCACAAATGTATTATTGAACATATTACGACGTTAAAATTTACAGTGTTTCCAGTTCAGTGTTGGAGATCAACAAAAAACGAGGTTGGCGTTGCCACATAAGAATATTTTTATCGTGAAAAACATAGTACTGTCTGATGGAAAAATGTAGCTTCAAATTCGACGACCATTTTCATATGGAATTTCACCGTGAAAAGTCAATTGAAACGCTTTTGATGTACTTCAATAATAGATTTAATAATGCTACAGAATCACATTTTCGAATTCGACGACCATTTTTATATGAAGTTTCACTGTGAAAAGTCAATTCTAACGCTTTCGATGTGCTTCAATAATAGATTTAATAATGCTACAGAATCACATTTTTTTGTACAAAAGGATGAAATGACGTTTCCAGCACAACAACTCAATTCCGGTGCAAAAAGAATCATATCCCTGAGAAGAACATGTCTGACATGTTTTGCCAAAATCTCTTCACTGAAGGCCTTCTGCAACATTTGGAACATTTCTGTAGCAGAAATTGTACTTTTTGAGAAAAAATTAAATGCAACTTTTTTCGTTCACCAAAATCGCACAAAGTTATGGCCCCAAACAAATCCACAATCTTTTAGCATTTTGCATAACGAACAAATGAGCAGAAGATGCTAATCTTAAAATCCAAAAATAAATTCAAAATTTCTTCGGAAATTCTCCTGTGGAAGCATTCCAAAAATCATTACGAAATTTTGCGTAGGCACAATTTTTATTACTTGATTGATGTTGGACAAATAACGAAGCGATTGTAAAAAAATAGGACAGAAAGAGTGAAAATCGAGAAATGTTAAAAATGCATTTTTCCAAACTTTTGCTTAGAGAAAATAGATGAGAAATTATAAGCATAAATACATCCCAAAAAGGGTTGTAAATTTAAAGAATGTTCAGAAAAGTATCACATGTCTTAGGGAATATCATTAATTTTGTTATTGTCATTATGTTGAAATAATTATATGAACCCTTTTTTGTGGCAGAAAAAAGGTTTTAAGAGAAATTAATAAAAAAATGATAATTTTAAGGAGTTTTTTTAGATGAATTTTAAAGGCTCTGTTTAATGGCCTTCATAGTTAATTATTAAAAAATATTTCATTGTAAATAAGTCATAAATCAAAACGATTTAGTGGTGTCAAATTTTTTTATAAGGAATTTTAATTTTTATGCACAGGACTTAAGTGAATAATTCCAATTTTGTTGGGAACAAAAGGGCGAATAATTACTGACATTGTTAAGATTATACTAAATGATTATAAAATATTTAAATAAATTGTGCAATTTATTAAACACAAAAAAAGACGGACAAGACGGACACATGTTTTCGTATTTATCGCTTATGGCAATTATTCCGGCAATTATTATTTTTGCATAACAAAATGACTACGACATGAACAACATGTGTCCTGTGTATTTAGATATTACTATTGAACGATATTAGACATAATAAGATACGATATTAGTCATAATATTACGATAAGATACTCGTAAATCTAAAGATATTCAAAAGACAATCTAGCCGTTTTTCCTTAAATACGCAGATATTATATTATGTGCTGAGTTCCGACTGTTTGCTAATAGATGGCGCAAACTGTAAGTGCCAGTCGATTCTGCCATAATCTAAACATCATAAGCCAAGCTTAGGCAAATATTCGTAAACATACCGCCTCGACAAAATAGTGATTTTCTTTCGACGTAATATTCTTTTGGTTGTGTAAATATTTATGAATTTGTGCAAATAATCGTCATTTGCTGGAAGTATTGATTTTCTTCTTCTTTTAACCGAAGAAAACGGTGGTTGAAGCCCATCAAGAGCTTCAAAAACGTTTACGAAGATCCTGCTTTAGGTAAAACAATGTGTAGAGATTGGTTCCGTCGCTTTAAAGCCGGTGATTTTGATGTTACGACCGTTCGCGTGAAAGAAGACGAAAAACCTTCAATATGTGTCAAATGCAGGTAGAGCTTGCTTCTGTATTAGCAGTTACCCGTCAAGCCTTGGGAATAATTCAAAAGCAAGGAACTTGGGTTCCTTATAAGAAGCCAAAAGACGTTGAGCTTCGTTTTTTCGTCTGTGAACAACTGCTTCGGCGTAAAAAAAGGAAGGGGTTTCTTCACCGTATTGTAAGGGGTGATGAAAAATGGATTCATTACAGCAATTCAAAAAAGGAAAGAAAGCCACGGAGGCGGTCATACTTCTACATAGCCACTCCGGCCGAATATTCACGCTGTGAAGGTTTTGCTCAGTATTTGGTAGGACCAGGTCGGTGTTATTTATTACGAGCTGTTGAAACCAAGCGAAATCACCACTGGGGATCGATATCGACATCAATTAATGCGATTGAGTTAGTATCTGTGCGAGAAATGCCCACAATACGCGGAGATGCACGAAAAAGCGATTCTTTAGCATGACAACGCTCGGCCTCACGTGGCCAAACCCGTTAAATCCTACCTGGAAACATTGGAATGGGAAGTCTTACCCCATCCACTATATTTTCCGGATATTGTGTCTTCCGATTATTACTTGTTCCGTTCGATGGCACATGGTCTGGCTGACCAGCAGTTCCACTCATTTGACGACATCTAGGAATGGCTAGATTGGTGGATAGCCTCAAAAGTTTAATAGTTTTACCTTGATGGAATTTGAGCTTTGCCAGAAAGATGGGAAAAAGTGTAGCCAGCGATGGGTTGGATGGGATGGATTTGTAAACATGTTTTCATAATAAACTTGCTTTTTTTGAGAAAAAACAAAAAAACAGAGAGAACTTAGTTACGGACCTTTCAATCTTTCAGTAATTATTTTGCTAAGGAATGAAGTGAATGATGTCTTTTTATAATCATATTTTAGGGCAGGAAATCATTAGAAATCATTAGATGTGGTATCAGGAAGGCTGTTAGCAAGGCAGAAAATTCAAATCGACGAATATTTTGAAATTAGAAATCATTAGATGTGGTATCAGGAAGGCTGTTAGTAAGGCAGAAAATTCGAAGAGTCGAATATTTTGAAATTTTTAAAATTTAGAGGAAGTAAAACAACTCTCAAATTTGGCAGATTTAAATCAGAGATCATGGTCTTGGTATTTCAGTCCTTCTAATGTAGGCGCTTTAGAAAATGCATGTTTTTGTATGGATTTCCAAAAGAAAACAGGGACACAAATCCAGTTAATGGTAATCTCCTGATCATAATATAAGAAACCACGTACAAAATGAAAACTAGATATACATAAGTTGCATAATCCTGATATAGTCGAGAAACCTACACCAAAAAAAAAAAAAAAAATAAAAAGATCAAAAAAAGAAAAAAAGGTAACAAGTTATTAATCCTGATGTTCCTGACATGCTGTAGAAATATATTTCGGTTATGAAGAACTACTTTCAAACAAATTTTAGTGCAACTAAGAAACAAATACGGCATAACTACTAACTTTAAATGTAGAACAATAGAGAGGCTTACGAATTATATAGCTGAAATGAGAGAATATAAAGGGTGTCCCAACAAGTAGTTTTCAACCACTTTTTCGCACATTTCGGGAGATATCTCGGCGATAACTTGACGCATGTTGGTTTTCAAATGCTCCAAGATTTGGGGATTATCTGCGTAAATAAAAGGTGTCCTAACATTAACGCAGGATTTAAATTTGGCGCCATTCAAAGTGTCATTGTTTGACATTTGAACAATTGTTATTGTTTGCTAGTAGAAGGTACGAGGTTAGTAAAAATGGGGTGCTACACGAATGAACATCGCATTCTCATTGTGAAATTGTTTTACCAAAATGGTGAAAGTTTTGCGGCTACAGTTCGGAAATTGCGATCATTTTGGGGTCACAATAATGCTCCAAAAGAGTCAACTGTAATGAGATTAATGGATAAATTTGTAAAACTGGGCCTGTTAGTGAAGTAAAGACAACATCGTGCCTTCGATCAGGTCGCTCGACCTAAAATGTTGCAGCTGTACGTGATGATGTCGCTCAAACTCCATCCACCTTAATTCGACACAGAACTCAGCAAATTGGTGCCTCCAAATCCACTATGCAGCGAATTTTGACGAAAGATTTGCTTCTTCATGCATACAAAGTTCAATTGGCTCAGGAACTGAAGCCAGCTGACCATGGACAGCGAAGGGAGTTCGTTAATTGGGTATTAGAGAGACAACATGAAAATGCTGATTTTGCCGATAAAATCATCTTCAGTGACGAAGCCCATTTCCATCTTGATGGCTTCGTCAATAGGCAGAATTGTCGCATTTGGGACAGTCTGATGGGGAAAAATTTATGTAAAACCATGGCCTAGTTCGGTATCCCTGCGAAATTTATACGTCTTTTGTTTTTCCCTAATGATAACCAAAAGCTTGCTGAACCAATTTACACCAAACGAAGTTTCAGACAGTTCTTTAGCCTTTTGTACAATACCTTGAACGTACTGTTGTCGTTTAACAAGAGCCATATGTTATTTGCGAACCTGAATTATGAAGATTTTCTTGACTGAAAATTGTGAGATGTTACTACAGCCATCTCAATTTTTGAAAATGTGTCAGGGTCGAAAACAAACCTTAGTTGTTTGCGTTAACGCACCAGAATTTTACTAGTTTGGGAGACTTTATGAACTTTGGCAACCATAACCTAAGAGTGATGTAGTGTAGTTAGATTTCGTCTACCTCATCTTAGCCGTCAATTAAACTAATTATGTTACCCGAGAATTTAGGAGAAGAATATTGCTCACAAATAGGGGCTAATGTTTATTTCCCTTGCTTCACATTAATTGAGCTTACCCGATATTTACATTTAGGTAACCGGCTCTCAAATAATAATAATTGGTTGTTGGGTATTGGGGTTCGACTTGACGATCATAGGCATGGCGACCGCGTGTTATAACCGTCATGCCGTAGACGATCATTGTGTACTTAACAAGTGATTTAATGCCAGAGCCTTCTTTTATCTATCTCTAGTATCTCTATCATCTAGGACAATGTAGTTCTTAGTCCTGGCTTATGACACAAACGATTGAATTTATTCTAGAAATCTTCGAGAGGAATCAAGTGCCACAAAGCGGCATTGAAATTCAATTCAATCAATCAATCAATATTCAATCTTATTGGTTGTGCATGGAGACCAAATCGTTCCATCATGAAAAGTTTTCAACAATGAATTCTACGGGCGACGCAAAACAAAGCAACCAAAATTTCATTGAAAGAGCCAGGCTTTTGATACAATTTCAAATCATGATCTGACCTGTTGGATAAGAAGCGCAGAAGATCGAAGTCATTAATATTAATTTCTAAGCGCGACTTACAAGAGATAGCAATTTCTATACTGGTCGCTGTATAGGTAAGTAAATACAGGATTTGATATAAAGGTCCTTGCAAATTTTGTAACGATGTAGAAGGCTTCGATCCGCGATATCAAACATAATTTCTGACATCCTTTAAGGGGATTTTTCTTGCAAACGAAAAAATACTCAAGTGTGAAAATCGAAAACTCATCAATTATATTTCTCATATCTTAAGCAAACAAAAAAAGAAACCTTAGCCAAAAAATAAAAAATAAAAATGATGACACATTGACATACTCAGAGCACGATGTACCTAGAAAAGTGATGACAAACTGTCAACTCAAAATCTTCCCCCAAACAAACACCAATCATTTATTTCAGCTGTCAGCAAGAAAACATCTCAAACTTAATGATTATAACGAAAAAACGTGGCATTACTCAATTTTGCCGAAAACCTAAAGAAAGAAATAGTTCTTGTAGTTAATGATAAAATAAAGTTGAACTTAAATAGAAAAATACTTTGAGTTTTGGTGGTTTAACGAAAAATACGTTACATTTTGTCAGATTCTAAATCATGGTGATTTTGCAACCTTCTTGGTATTATTTTAATATTCAATTTCAATGATTTATTGAATTGAATTTTTGTTCACAGTTGATTTCAAAGTGTTTTTGTTTAAAAGTTGTTTTATTGGATTTGCATACATTTTCTGTTAGGGTTGACATTTTAAGGAGCAATGCGTGTACGTGTATAACTTGTGCCAAAGTTATGCAAATTCAGTTATATTTCAGTTATCCTTCTACGCAACAGCTTATTTACATATCAGGACGATTTTGTGTTTTCACTTAACCACAGCGAAAGTAGAGAAATCGTAGATCAATGGTAAAGAAAACGATTAGGGGGGAAGTCAACTTTTGTTCCCTTAAACCATCTTTATTGTAGAAGATTGTAAGAATATGAAAAAAAACTAAGTATCACAACCAAATATTTCTGATATTTGCCAAAAGTTTGAATGTAGTTTCTCAAAGAATTCTGACATGGATTTCAAAAGTTTGAGCTTAGCTTGCCATTGTGAGATATCTTCTATTGTAAGTTGTAAGTGATTGTTGCTTACCACATTTTGAAATATCGGGTTGTTAAGAAAGTATATAAAGGGTGTCCCAACAAGAACGCAAAGTTTAAATTTGGCGCCATTCGAAGTGTCATTGTTTGACATTTGAACAATTACTATTATTTGCTAGTAGAAGGTACGAGGTTAGTAAAAATGGAGCGCTACACGAATGAACAACGCATTCTCATTGTGAAATTGTTTTACCAAAATGGCGAAAGTTTTGCGGCTACAATTCGCAAATTGCGATCAATTTGGGATCACAATAATGCTTCAAAAGAGTCAACTGTAAAGAGATTAATGGATAAATTTGCGAATACTGGGTATGTTAGTGATGTAAAGACAACAACGCAACTTCGACCAGGTCAATCGACCGAAAATGTCGCAGCTGTACGTGATGATGTCGCTCAAACTCCATCCTCCTCAAAATCCACTATGCAACGAATTTTGGCGAAAGATTTGCATCTTCACGCATACAAAGTTCAATTGAGTCAGGAACTGAAGCCAGCTGACCATGGACAGCGAAGGGAGTTCGTTAATTAGGTATTGGAGAGAGACAACATGAAAATGCTGATTTTGCCGATAAAATCATCTTCAGTGACGAGACCCATTTCCATCTTGATGGCTTCGTCAATAAGCAGAATTGACGCATTTGGGGTGAGGAAAATCCTCGAGTGATTCACGAGAAGCAAATGCATTCTCAACAAGTCACGGTGTGGTATGGATTTTGGGCTGGAGGAATCATTGGATCTTTTTTTATGAAAATGAGGCATGTCAATCTCAAACAGTCAATGGTGTTCGGTATCGTGAAATGATAACCAGTTTTTTCGTGCCTAAAATTGAAGAAATGAATGTGGAGGGCATGTGGTTTTAACAAGACGGCGCCACATGTCATACAGCCAGAGAAACAATTCAATTGCTGCATCAGTCATTTAAACCTTGCGTTCTTGTTGGGACACCCTTTACAAGAAATGTATATACAAGAAAACAATATTTTAATCTATTATATAATCTCCCCCTTTTTAAATAACTTCTTCTTACCTCTCTGGGAGTTTTTTAATTCCTCTTTCATAAAACTCGCGTGGGTTTCCTGAAAAATGCATTCAATTTGATTTTTTACTTCCTCGTCGTTATGGAAATTCAAATACTTTAAGTGGTTGCTCAGTCTGCGAAATAGGTGATATTCGGATGGGACGAGATCTGGGAAGTATGATGGGTGAAGTACAACTTTCCACGCAAGCTCTGACAGTTGTTGACGGCTCCGCAAGGTAGAGTGAGGCTTCGGTGACAGAATGTGATACCCATACATCGAGGTGGCCCCCGAATACGAGCTCTTTTTTGACCCCGTGAACGGTTGAGACTTATTTTTTGATTATTTCAGCTATTTTCCTAACTGTTGCACGGGGATTAACAATATCTAAATCTCTTAACTCCTCTGGAACAATTTCTTTTGGTCGTCCTAATCTGGGAGTGTTCATTACGGAGAAGCCGACCGTAGAAAATCGTTTAAACCATTTCTGGCAAGTTCCTCCATTTGGTCCGTTTTCTTCATAAACAGACTTTATTTTTTGGTTGACTTCAGCAGCCGTTGTTCCTTTTCGGAAATAATACAGCATAATATGCCTAAAATGCTCTTTTTTGCTTATTTCTACCGCTTTTTAAAACTTTTGTTTTTTAAGGCGCTATAACCACTCACGACTAGAACGAGAACACAAGTAGACAATAGTGAATAGTTTAGAGAAGAGGTGGGATAAAGTTAGGATAGTGTTTGAAGGAACTCTACGTCATGGAAAGTGACGTACGTTAAACTAACGAATTAACCTAACGAACATTCCGAACAACCCAATATTTTACCATAATTTGGTAGTCTAAAAACAGAATTCATATAAGCTCACTGAATGGGAGATATTACATCCCCTTTAGAGAATAAAGTATGTTTCATTTCTCCAGATGTATTAGTTATCACAATATTAAAAATTGACATGAAAAGTCAAAACTGAGACTCACTCCGATTCATTCAAATTCGGCGATTACATTTCAAAAGCTACGTTAAAATAGACTATGATTTAGGGATTACAAAATTATTTTAAGATATCCGTGTTAGTTGCAGTTTCAGAGATATATTCAGTATATATTGGTATTAAAGTTAAAAGTTGAGACTCTTTCCGATTTACTCAAATTCGGCGATTAGATTTTGAAATTACATTAATATAAACTATGATTTAGGGATTATATTAAATTAAAATTTCTGCTTAAAAAATTTTTTTAATATGCTGAAACTCGGTTTTATCAGGAATTCCCCTAATCTTTCTCTCCAGCCCCCAAGTCACCAATTTGAGTATGATTGCTATTGTCATTTGATATTTCTTCTTACAAAATACCGGGTTATCTATTTTTCGGTTTCAAAAGTAATGTTAAATAAAGCACACATGAAGCTATGATTTCGATGAAACCTTTATTTGATTGTTATGTCATTAATGTAATGTAATGTCATTTAAATGACCGCCTCTGGATTGATAACTAAATGGTGTCCAAACAAGGACGCAAGATTTAAATGACTGATGCAGTAATTGAATTCTTTCTCTGGCTGTATGACATGTGGCGCCGTCTTGTTGAAACCACATGCCCTCCACATTCATTTCCTCAATTCTAGGCACGAAAAAACTAGTTATCATTTCACGATACCGAACACCATTGAGTGTTTGCGCTTGACATGCCTCATTTTCATAAAAAAAAGGTCCAAAGATTCCTCCAGCCCAAAATCCACACCACACAGTAACTCGTTGAGGATGCATTTGCTTCTCGTGAATCACTCGAGGATTTTCCTCACCCCAAATGCGACAAATCTGCCTATTGACGAAGCCATCAAAATGGAAATGGGCCTCGTCACTGAAGATGATTTTATCGGCAAAATCAACATTTTCATGTTTCCTCTCCAATACCCAATTAACGAACTCCCTTCGCTGTCCATGGCCAACTGATGACAGCTTCAAAATTCGTCAAAATTCGCTGCATAGTGGATTTGGAGACACCAATTTGCTGAACTTGGTGTCGAATTGAGGTGGATGGAGTTTGAGCGACATCATCACGGACAGCTGCGACATTTTCGGTCGATCGACCTGGTCGAAGGTGCGTTGCTGTCTTTACATCACTAATAGACCCAGTTTTGGCAGATTTATCCATTAATCTCATTACAGTTGACTCTTTTGGAGCATTATTGTGACCCCAAATTGATCGCAATTTGCGAACTGTAGTCGCAAAACTTTCACCATTTTGGTAAAACAATTTCACAATGAGAATGCGTTGTTCATACGTGTAGCGCTACATTTTTACTAACCTCGTACCTTCTACTATCAAACAATAACATTTGTTCAAATTTCAAACAATAACACTTCGAATGGCGCCAAATTTAAATCTTGCGTTCTTGTTGGGATACCCTTTACAACCACTTTTTTGTACATTTCGGGCGATATTTTGGCGATAGCATGATGAATGTTGATTATCAAATGCTCCAATGTTTGGGAATCATCCATGAAAACACAGGTTTTGCCATAGCGTCACAAAAAACGTCTAACGGCGTCAAGTCGCATCATCTTGGTGGCCAATTGATGCCGCCAGAACTTGAAATTACGCTTCCTGGAAACTTCTCGCGCAATAAAGCCAAAATCGGTCGTGTTATGTGGCTCATGGCGCCGGCTAGTTGAAACCACATAATTTCCTGTATATAATATTCAATTGCTGGTCAAAAAAAGTCTGTTATCATATGACCATAGCGCTCTGAATTGGCGGCAATGGGTACTCCACCGTCATTTTCGAAAAAATACGATCCGATTTCACCTCCAGACCATAATGCGCGCCAAACAGTCACTTTTCCGGATGCAGTTACTTCTCCACAATCATTTTTGGGTTCTCCGAGCCCCATGTATGACAATTTTGCTTGTTAACGTAACTACTGAGTGAGAAATGAGTTTCATCGCTGAAGAAAATTTGTTCGACTGAAAGCCCACGTTTGAATCACCACTTTTGTAGTAAGTTTTAACTATTTTAACGCATTCTTTGGTTATTAAACGATTCACATTCGTAAATGGCAAACCTTTCACTAAATAAATAACACTGCAGATGACAGGTATTTAACAGCTGAAAACCTTGCCAGACCGGTAGTCTTGAAACCGCTAAGTGGAATTAATTCAAAATTCCAATAACCAATTTCCATCCATTGTTTTATCATATCCTAATAGCTTTCTTCCACTAAATTGATAAGGCCACTTCAAATTAATTCGCTACAACCATTTGAAATACCACAAATCTTTCAATTGTCTACAAGAATTGATCATTTAGTGATCATTAATTTTCTATCTTCAGGCACAATTTCATACATTAAGTTGTCGTATGGAATTTGCATAATCATTTTCTTGCTATTGTGTCTGACACAGAGGGAGGTAATCTTCTTCATAAAGGAGTATCTTCTTCAAGGTTTTGTTTGTTATGTCCTTATTAGCATTTACAACCTGTGACAAGATAACACTACCTTTCCTTGAATATCCTTAGGGTTGTTTAAGGAATGTGATATTATTGTTAATGTCTTTATCTTCGATTCGTTGACAGTTTTGTGGTCAAACAAGGTATTTAGAAACAATAGTTAATGATATGATAATGCAAAGAAAGCATACAGAATAAAAAGATATATAAATAACAATATAATTAAAACTGGAAAGTGTACGAGTATATGAATTATATAACAAACATGAAAATATTGTTTACTAATGGTTGACCGATGGTTGGTATGCACGACTATCGTTTTCATGATCCCGGGTTCAATCCAACATCCAGCCAATAATTATTATTGAGTGGCAGTCACCTCGATATGTGTGATGAACACTTCGAGTAGTTAAGTAATTGACAAGTCTGTAAATGCTTTTCAAACTGTAGGTCCCATTGAGAGAGTTTAAAAATACAATGCGTATAAGCTCACTGAATGTGAGAAGCTCTACCACATCTCGTTCATGGGAATTTGTTTTTAATAGTCGAATCGTCATATGGCAAAAATGATAATTTTAGGGATTTTAAAAATACTTATTGGGACTGTAAAGAATTAGTAAATAGTGGCTGGAACTTTCGAAATAGGTAACTGAAATTTCAATGCATAAGAAGAGCCAAGAAAATGATCAACATATTGACGATCGATATTGAACTAAATAGTTATGAAATATGTCGATATGAAGGGAACAAAAGTGAACACTTGATCATAGTTCATAATTCATTACTGTATTCGTGAATAATACGCAAGCAAAGATGATTTTCGGAATATAATAATGCAATGGTCCGATTTTGTGCTTATAATTAATATACATAATGTGCTTTTTCGCTTCTTCACTGTAAGTCCAAAATAATCTAAGCTCATTAGGGTGAAATAAGCAAACGTCCGTAGTAGTAAATAGAATGTGAATTCTGGCATAAGAGTACTTGGAATCAATCAATAGACTGCAATATATTTATTGTATGGCCTTTAAAGTACAGGGTGCCCGTTGCTGTTTTCATTAAGTAGCAATAGCTAACGTGGGCGACGAAACCATCTGTAGGTTGAACTTGAACTACTGGCAGTGAATACACAAGAGAGAGAAAAAATTTTGACAACATTCGCTTACTAGTAAGGCGGTGTTGTTGTTTTCATTAACAAGCAGTGGCTAATGTGAATGACGAAACTATCTGTAGATTGAACTTGAACTACTGGCAGTGAAAATATAAGAGAAAGTAAGGGAATAGAACTTCAAAAATGTTGGCAACATTCGCCTATTATATAAGGCGGTGTTGCTGTTTTTATTAACTAGCAGTGGCTAATGTGAACGACGAAGCTATCTGTAGGTTGAACTTGA
>JAHXMU010000563.1:391803-420645 GCA_019455685.1 Philornis downsi
AAATTTTGACAAAATTCGCCTATTATATAAGGCGGTGTTGCTGTTTTTATTAACTAGCAATGGCTAATGTGAACGACAAAACCATCTGTAGGTTGAACTAGAACTACTGGTGGAATTTCCAAAATTTTGGTAACATTCGCCCGTTATATAAGTGGTGTTGCTGTTTTTATTAACTAGCAGTGGCTAATGTGAGCGACGAACCTATCTGTAGATTGAACTTGACTTGTAGGTCTGGCAGTGAAAACACAAGAGGAAGGAAAGGAATGGAACTACCAAAATGTTAACAACATGGTTTGAGGATGCATATCTGGGATATCCCGACCCTCTATAAATGTTGGTGCATCTGTGCCAATTAGTGAACGTCCTCGATTAATACAAAGCTGACAACATTGCTACTATCCACAAGAAGTGATTAATAAATGCTATTTTGTAGATCGCACAGTATGATGAAATTCAGATTTCGCCTCACTTACTGTTGTTTTCCTTGGTAATAACTAGAATTTTTTTTTTAATTCCCCAATCTACATTCGTAATCATAAAGTAATAATCAGAGCAAACTAAGCGGCAACTATTTTGGATTTTGGGCTTTGTAGAATGATATTGGCTGTATGATGTTTTTAGTGAAGATAGCAGAAATTTTACTGAGTCATATTAATGGAAAGGATAAAGGGGAAATCACGCCACTTACTTATACTGATGATATCTAAGTCATTGACCGAAATATTAGAGATGTTACAGCAGTCTTCTCAAGGATTGAGAGCGTGTCTGTGTAGGTAATAGCTTCCACGGTAGGTAAGGATAAACCCAACTTAGTTGTTCCGTCAAACAAGATTCCATTTGTTTGGCACGCTCCTGGAAGGCGGACAACTACGTGGCCAACTTAGTTATTTCGCCAAACAAGACTCCATTTGTTTGGAACGTTGCTGGAAGGCGCACAACTAGGTGGTCAACTTAGTTGTTCCGCCAAGCAAGACTCCATTTGTTTGGAACGTTGCTGGAAGACGGACAACTATGTGGTCAACTTAGTTGTTCCACCAAACAAGATTCCATTTGTTTGACACGCTACTGAAAGGCGAACAACGAGGTGGTGGAAATGGTGAATGTTCTTATCTAAATCGGCTCCATTATTAATAAAATAAATCATGTTAGCTTGGAAATCGGAAATAGATGTATTAATATGAGCTAGGCAAGCTGTTTAACGACAAAAACTTCTTTTAACTGCAATCTATTTTCATTCATTTTCCGACCTAAATGGAAATTGGGCTGAATTTGGTGCAATTCAATGAAAATACCCAATAAATTGGTCGGTCGGCTTAAATTTACCATTTGTATGGAATGTACCAGAAACGTAACCATGCCCCGCAAAAGTTTTCTTTTTTCAAATTTCGTCAAATACAATATAATGGCTTAGATTGTAGATTACTACAGCCAACTAATTAGAAATTACTGAGGGACCAGCACAGAGATTTCGGTCAAGAGAACTGGTTGGCATATCCCTTTATCCAGAGTCCTTTTGCATTGGTGTGAAAGTGTGAGGTGTGACGGAAGGCAAGCGGTAAATCGTTAGATTCTTGTCTAAAACAACTTTGGATTAAAACGAAAAAAAGGGAATGAAATGGTAACTTTCTGAAGTCCAATTTTCTGAAGAAATTGTGAAGGAGGTTCCAAAAGATATTGATTAAATTTGCCGATTTTAAATGACGGTTACCTTGCTACACGATGGACTGCGACAAGTTTTAACAAGTTTTATAAATACTTGCCGGTCTACTATCCAGACTATGCAGCAATTCTGGAAAATGAGTCAGGACACATTTGATAAAAAGATAGAACAATTGCGATACACAGATGAAAGCGTTTGCAGTACCGATTAAATGCTCCCTCCTGGCTGTTACATCTGTTACATCCTATCAAATAATTATGTGTAATTATTATTATGATTATTATTTAGATTACAATTATTTATATTATGATATAATACCAATTTTCATTCCTTTCGGTGAGGATATGAATTAATTAGCTGTTTAGCCAACATCTAGTATTTGATTTTTTTGCTTAAATTTGTGTGTTTAACTCTTTCCGATAAATGTGTAGTCAACAAATTTTCTGTTCTGAATAAACGAACCAAATTTTAATTTAAAATAACAAAATTTTACTTGTTATTTTTTCGACACAAATTTGTTTTGCCTCTTTTCAATGCTTGAAGAGGCTACAGTAACATCTCGAACGATGGCCGGTTGATATATTCATTCACTTTTGCAAAGTTGTAGTTGTCAATGTTGGCACAGTTTTCTTAATTAGTAGACTTTTTTTTCGTTGAAGCAAATAATGTACTTTTGTCCACATTTACCAATCGATCTTTTTATTGGCCCTTTTCCAATACTTGAGAAGGTTGCAGTAATGTCTCGCTACGAGATACCGACATCATAATCTCCCGATGTGCTAATGAGAACTTTCTTCTATCTTCACTGAAGAATTCCCTGTCTGGAGGCTTTGTACTATAAAGACGCACAAACTGTGCTGGAAGCAAAAAATGGTCAAGATCTAAGTCAAAGAAATGTGTCGATCTGTTTTTCTTGGGTTTCTCTAGTATTTACCGTAGTATGAATATCTGTTCATTTTGCAGTTACCAGGCCTAAAACCGCATTAATAAGATGCAATTAGGTCAGACCGAATACGCTTTAGTCTTTCACATATCGCACTCGACAGAACAATGTAAGCGATTGGCAAAAGTCTTATATAGGTTAAGAACACCTTTTTTTGAACAGAAGATAATACACCTTAATTCCAATCGTCTGTCATGACTTTGTCTAGCCGAATTTTGTTTGGGAACTGATGCATGCTGATTACTAGCTAATCATCATCGGTTTTATATACAGCTTTGGAGGAAGACTACCGGTCCTGATTAAGCTATTCTAATGTGGCTTTGAATCGTTGCTGAGCAACCTATTTATGACATTCGTGAATGCTTCTATTGTGTGCTTATAGAATAGTGAATAGAATATTCCTTCTGCTGAAGTTATAAACCAATTAGCTATTCAGCCAACATCCATTAATCGATTTTTTTGCTTATTTTTTTGTGGTTAACTCTTTCCGATAAATTTGTAGTCTACAAATTTTCTGTCCCGAATAAACGAACCAAATTTTAATTTAAAATAACAAAATTTTACTTTTTATTTTTTTCGATTATAGTTGTTAAGATTAAAGCTTAACAAATTTTCAGATAAACTAACTTAAAAATGGGCTTTAGAGTGCCAAGAGAGAGTAACAATTAAAAAAGAGTTCTTTGCTTTTTACGTATCAGTAGTGCAATAATAATTTGGAAATGTGAGGTATAAGCAAATACGGAAATAATTGCATAGGCGCATGAAAACCTAAATAAATATTTATAAGACAAAATAGAATATATTTGGTAGAAAATACGTAAAACTCACAACAATTATATATTGCATTTTTTAACGACAATGCCGCCACAATCTCAAAATGCCAGAATTTTTCATCTTAAACTTCATTTCCTTTACTTCAATTTATTAAAAATCTACAAAGTAAACACAGAAAGAAATCATTCTTTCTTTTTTTTATTAATACTCGTGCACGAAGTCGCCCGTGAAGATTTCCTTTCCTGCCAGAGTTTAATGCAGCCGCTTGCTAATAAATTCACACATACCTACAAAGCAGGGGACATTCAGGCAGAGGATCAGGGTCAGGGTCCATTAGGTTAAATGATGACGCTGATGATGAAGATGCATTTTGTGCAAAATCTTAGAAAAATGCTCAATCGTTTAATAATCGACAGCTTTAGGCAATTTATTTTATTTCTGAGGCCACATTCGCTTCTTTTTTACCTGATCAAAGAAGAAGTTTGCATCGCCTCACAGTGTAGTTGATAGAACGCCCAACGTTCAATTGGTTTTTTAACACCCTTCTTTTTAGGGGGATGAAATCTAAAGAAAACAAAAGATATTCTATGATATCACTGATCGTTGTTTCTTCTTTCAGCAACAAAAGAAAATTTTATTCTTTTTAGGGATTTATTTAAGAAAATTTCTCACATTTAAATTTGGGCTCTTTTGTTTTATCATTTCGCTTCATCACCCTCAAGGTTTTGTCCATTCCATTGTTAGTTTTTCATTAAAATTTTTTACTTTTGGGTTCTTCAACACTTATTATGAATGAAAACTGTTTTCCTTTTAAGATAATGCAGCAATTAATGCAATTTATGCAAACGAAGATTTAAATAAAGTGTTGTGTTGACAGTTTATCGACAGACCCAAGGAGGTCAATTGACAAATGTGCGATGACCTCTCCCAATTAGTTATTCATATATTAAGTAGGATTTTTTCACTTCGGCATTATAGCGTTTTATGATTGATCACCAAGGGAGATAAAAAGCAACAAAAAATTAAAATAAAGACGTCTTAAATTACAGAAAAAAAAAACATTATTATGTAAATCATGACTAGAGCAGATATCCTTCCTTACGTATTATACTCTGAAAACTTTAGCTTCGTTGCCGAGAAACTATTACACTAGAGTATTTGCGTTAATCCGCCTTACGTTATCCAAATAACGCCATTACTGTATTTTGATGCGCTTGAATACGTCGATGCTCTACGCCGATTCTCTCCGCTAATGATAATGGGTCCATATATTCTTCAAAGTGTCCTTTTCTCGAAGATCCGCAATACTGATTCATCCGTTTGTATCATAAACTGAATCTGTGACAGTTGGGTTTTTCTTCGTCTTTTCTTCGCCTTTGCCATTAAATTGTTTTCTAAGCCCATAGAAATGTCTCTTTGGAAGCAATATTCCCCTTTTAACCTCCAGGTTGACATCATTTGTTGTATTCTCGTCGGAGCCGGGCTAATTGTACTCATCCATCACTTCAAAATTAAAGTCTTAATATTCACTGATCATTCCTAACGGCTACAATTTTCGTTCGTCGAAACAAATGACGGAGTCCATGGGGGTTTAACGTGAGTCTCACCATGAAGGCCTTACCCGCGGTGTGCGATACACTGGGGATATTACAATCCAATTGCCAACGCCCCCTGGGATAGCTAAGTAAAACTTAGGCTATCTAGGAAAAGTGGTAGCACCAAAATTGTCAGCCCTTTCTTCCAGCCAGGAGATATCAAATCGCTTATGCTAATATGGGCGAAACAAATGTTTTCGTCATTTACCACCCGAAAAATAGTTTTTGCCTCTTTTCAATGTTTGAGGAGGCTGCAGTGACACCTCGGACGTTGGTTCATTCACTACTAAAAAGTTATAGTTGTCAACATTCGCATAGCTTCCTAAACTAGTAGGCAGTTTTGTTGTTAGAGCAAATAATTTACATTTGCCCACGTTTACCAATGGATCCTTTTATTGGCCCTTTTCCAATACTTGAGAATGCTGCAGTAATGTCTCACTACGAGATTCTGCAAATGTTGTCGACATCATCATCTCCCGGTATGCTAATGAGAACTTTCTTCTATCTTAACTGAAGAGTCAGGAGGCGTTATACTACAAAGACGCACAAACTCTGCTGGAAGCCAAACCAAGTCAAGATCGCAGTCAACGAAATGTTTTGATCTGTTTTTCTTGGGGTTTCTCCAATATTTGCCGTAGTATGAATATCTGTTCATTTGCATTTACCAGGTCTTAAGCCGCACTAATAAGATACAATTAGGTCAGACAGAATACGCTTTAGTTTTTCTTATATTACACTCGACAGAACAATGTAAGCGATTGGCGATTGGCAAAAGACTGATATAAACTAAGAGCCCTTTTTTTTGAACAGGAGATAATACACCTTAATCGTCTGTCATTTATTTGTCTAGCCGAATTTTGTTTAGGAACTGATTACTGATTACTAGTTAATCATAATCGGTTTTATGTACAGTTTTGGAGGAATACTATCGGTCCTGATTAAGGTATTCTAATCTGGTTTTAAATCGTTGCTGGACAATTTATTTATGACATTCGTGAGTGCTTCTATTGTGTGCTTATGAATAGTACAGTGCAAAAAAGATCGAGATATGGTGTAAGATTTGTCTCACTTTTGTTGTCTATCAACGTTTTCAACTTAGGTTAAAATCGATAAAGTGAAGGAAATGGTTACCAAAAATAGTCATTTAACTCTTTTAAAACCCCAATCGTGTAAGAAAGATAAGCTAGAATGAGTTAATTACGATCCCACATTCATGAAATACACAATAACTGGTGATGAGATATTGGGTTTTGTGAGCTTGGCATTTAAATTAATTAACAAGATTTGTATTGGCGCTTTTAACTAAACCGAAAGTGACAAAACATTGTTAAATTCCATTGAAAGTTAAGGTAATGTTGACTGTTTTTTTTTCTCGATTATCGCAGTGCTGTGCACTTGAATTTCGTGCTAAGACATCAAACGTTAAATAAAGTATATTATTTGGGCGTTATGAAGCTTTTGAAAGAGCAAATTCTTGGAGAAGGGCAAGCTTTGGGCAGAGATAGCTTATGAAGTTTGCACCATGATAATGCGCTGTATTAAAAAGTTATTATTATAAACTAATTTGTGGCCCAAAAACTCAACAAATATTTTCGAATAACCGTCTATTCATCTGATATGGCTCCCGTTGACTTTTCTAAACTAAAAACTACCAATATTTGGTTTCTGTCTTCAGTTTTTAAAAAACTTAAAGGTGGGAACTGAAACATTTCCTGGAAATGCATTAGAATGATGTTTCACAGATTAGATTTATGTTAGAAGTAGACTACTTTGAAAGCGATATACGAATTTGAATGAATAAAAAATATTTTATGTTTTATTGGTCAACTCCTGCTACTTCTTTAACAGATGTTTATTATTTGTCAACTGACTGTTGGTAACTTTCTGGGGATGTTTCAAGCGTTAGCAATTGTCTTACGTGGTGAAAAATATATGTGAAGTTGCTGCTACATTTTTATCCACCAGAAGACTTATGAGGATGTAAAAACACATTGAGAGGATGTAAAAAAACTTGCCTTGATATTCAATTTCTCCAAAAAGTTATTAAGTTATTAACGAAACTTGTGTGCCGTGAAAATTTCCGAATACATTTCAAACATCACAATAAAACATTATGTATTGAAGCTAATACTGCAAATATTCATCCCTTTTTCATGAAAATATATGTGAAATTATAGACACATTTGAAAATATCAAATGTCTTTAGTGCGAGTAACAAAGAATTATATGAAAGTCTCTAAATAAAATAAGTAAAATGATAAAATAACCTTAATGTGGATCAACAAATATCGTTGGCAAATTTCTGTAAAGGAATGTCTTTGGCACTGAAAATCGTTAGATAAAATAGTTATAAAACGTATAAACCATTCAGCCAGCGTTATATTGGCAAACATTATGCAATGTCATCGGAGTAGAAACTGAAAACCACCACTTTCGCTAAAGAACATTTTAAATTCCCATCGCATTGCAAAAAACTAATGCGAAAGCCAAATTCTTAATAAAACGATATTGATCTAGGAAACGAAAGGATTTGTTTTGTGATCTCATACACAAATATGAAATTTACGAGCGATCAAATATCTTTGCAAAGAACAAACGGGAAAAAAGGTAGAAGGGCAGTCATATATTAAACTATTAAAGGGTGAAGAAATTGTATAGTTTTTCAAATTCTACATTATTGATGATGCAAAAACTCAAGTACAGCGACCGAAAATTGCTTTGCGAAAAAAACCTCATATTGCATTTGATCCTTTTTGCCAAGACGTACGAAAGGATCTCACACAGTTCAATATGTCACTTCTTATGATGTCATTTCTCTTACTTAAAACTTCTTATGCATTACCCAAAAATCAAGACACAGCGTATGTGAAAAACTACCCCCTCTTTCATAGTGTGCGCGCATGCCTGGTCCATAGATAAATGCCAGTCATCGGGTTCACCATAAATTATGGCCAAAGGTATAACACAAACATTATATATAGGTGTGTGTGTGTATGTGTGCGTGTGCATGGATCAAGGAATTTTTTATTTTGTATTTTTGTCATCTTTATTTTGATATCAAACAAAAGGACGAACCATTGGGTTTTTCTCCTGTTTGGGGGTAACCCTTGCAACCTTTAAAAATTCCTTAAAATTCTATGATTTTTAACTCAAAATCTTGTATTTTTTCTAATGCTTAGAGAAAAAGGCAAGGATTAAATGTTCCCTCTCCGCTGTATGTTGTAAAATTGTACGTATAAGGGTGTCTAAAGAATGCTATGAGTTGTAAGATTTCCCACAATTCATCGCTGCAATTTCTTTTTTCACCCATAACGAAATCTTTGCCATGAAAACCATTTGTAGACATCTGGTTTGACCCAGTCTATATCGTTAGCAGTAATTTATGACACAAAGGTCGTTGTGGTCATGTAGTAATTAAAAGTGTAATGACCATATTAAATGGAAATTATTGATTCAATTTTGGTGACTATAAAAACTGGCCCCGGATGTTAGTAAGTTAAGCCGTTTTTGTAACGTTTAGGTGCAAATAGTTGATATTTCATGGTGAATTAAGTTTTGACCTTATTTTCCTTTTACATTTCAAACGTATGTAATAAATTTATTGTTTTTGCAAACTGAACAATCAGATAATTTGTACTGATTTGTAAGAATATAAAGCGTGACAACTATCACTTTTTGAACTGCTAAAGATTCACGGTACTACAATTAAGATTAGCGACTATACCCGATGTAATCGTAAGCTCTGCTCCCTTCCAAAACCATTAACATTTCTTTTAGAGCCAATCACTTCTATGCTAACCTCAGGGCAATTTGGGTATAAAACTTTTCCAAACAGAGGTGTAAAATCATGGAAGTGTACGTAACTCCCTCATAAAAAGATGCCATCCAAAATTAGCATAATAAGCTTTTCCTGGAATGTAGGAATGGTTTAAATTTGCATTGAAATCATTGAACCAGTGAAGAATGCTATTTTTTAAGTTGACTTTGCACTGATTTTAATAATGCTCTCATGATGTAATGACGAATATGTGGTAAATTGAATTGAATCCAGCTAAAACGAGATCAGAATAACGACTGAAAACCAATACAAACTGTTTAAAACTAATTACAATAAGCTGATAACCTACATGCATCAGCTCCCATAGATGAATTGGCTCAACAAATGTATGCCCAATGATAGGAATTTAAGTTTATTGCCTTCAAGTGTAAAGTGTTCAAAAAAGGGCAATCTAAGCATGTGAACCAACTGTCGCAGTATTTCTTCTTTTACACAGCGCTCGTATAGTTTTTTCAAGCTTTATATGTGAAATAAAAAGTTTATTCTATTAGACCTTTTTGGCCGCAGCTTTACAAGGCGGTCTCAAAACTAGCTGACTTGACACATAGACGGTGCCAGTAGTTTGAAGAAAATTATTTTGGTAAAAAGTAGCAACCTTACAAAACGTACGTTTTAAGTTTCAAGACGCCACGCTGTTTATTATTGTTATTTAAGCGCTCAAAAATAAACGATCTCAGTGAATTTACAAACATGGAAAAAATTGGTCACCCTTACGTAATTCAATATTTCCACTTGAATCGTCTCAGTCCAATCAATATTAAAGCCGTGTTAGATTCTACTCTAAGAGAATCTGATCGTTCGTTTATGACTGTGAAAAATTTGGTAGCACAGTTTCAACGAGTCCGTACGAGCTGCCAAAACGAACACCGTACTGGTCGACTAATTGAGGTGTCCACGTCACGACTAAGGAAATCTACCAAATAGTATTGGATGATCGTCGGCTAAAGGTGCTTGAGCTAGCAGAAATGATAAACATTTCAAAAAGTACTATAAATCGACTAAAGATTTGAAGGTGAAAATGCCGCGTTTGCTTTCAATAAGGCAAACACAACCTCGTGTAGATGTTTCAGTAGAGAGTTTAGTGGGTTTGGTGATGTTTCACCGCAATAAAGCCAAGTTTCTGAATCGATTTATAACCGTGGATGAAATATGGGTCCATCATTTTACACCTGAGGCAAAGGAACGGTCAAAGCAGTGGACTAAAATGGGAGAATTGTGCCCAAAGCACACGAAGATGGTTCCATCTGCTGGCAATATGATGGGGTCCGTTTTTTGGAATGTCCATGGGATTATTTTTATTGATTATCTTCAGAAAGGAAAAACCATCAACGGTGAATATTATGTTAATTTATTGTAGCGTTTTGGTGGAGAAATTATGAAGAAAGGCCGCATTTGACTTTTTTGTCATCTTTGTTAAGTCGACTAGTTTTGGGGACCGCCCTCGTAGATCTGGAAAATCAATATTTGACCAGATATTCATACTAAGGCAAATTCTGAAGAAGACCTGGGACTAAAATACACATTTCGCTTTTTAAAGAATTAAGGTAGCCTTCGACAATCCGATACGGCAAAAACTGTGTGAGGCTGTTACTGAATTTGTTATTTGGGCGGAGCTTGCGCATCTTTGTAGAGAAACATTGACTATCACGAAATTTGCCGATAGATTAGGCAAAAAATTCCAGTGATCCATTTAACACCAAACAAAGTTTCGGATAGGGCAGCGGATAGTGCGATTTCCTCAACACATTGTTGGCGATGATTAGGAGAAAAGCTGCATCTAACTCGACTGGTACTATTTTTAAAAAGACCTATGTTCTACTTTCTTATTGGCAGAATAGTAGAAAAATGCTACGGCCTTCTCAAGTTTTGAGAAGGAGTCAACAAAAATGTTAACAACAGCAAATTTGGAGTGGTGGATGATTTGGCAGCGGCTCGCCAATGAAAATAATGATGGCAGCCTGGGGATTAAAAAAAGGGTATTACCTGCAAGCAAATATATACTATATATGAGTTTAGGCTTAGCAAGCAATTTACTGACACA
The DNA here is from genome assembly GCA_019455685.1 of Philornis downsi. NCBI lineage: Eukaryota > Metazoa > Arthropoda > Insecta > Diptera > Muscidae > Philornis > Philornis downsi. Next base: position 402,655 of record JAHXMU010000563.1, read on the forward strand.
TCCCTATTTGGACGAACAAAAATCAAACTCTACCAGACATTTGTTTTACTGGTGTTACTACTATTAGCGGAGTCCAGAAGGCTTGGAGAAGGAAATTTTTCCAAAAACTTGTGAATCCATCATCGTTAACAAAAGTATCTTATAAACATAGAGTTGTACAAGATAAATGTCGAAATCATTGTGAGTAAGCCCATCAAAATTGATTACTTTGTCTGAATCATGTTATGTAGAGATTTCCAAATGCTTAAGCATGAAAATGTGATCAGCGAAGAAGAGAGCGAGAAAAACTCCGCTCAACGGTCCAAGGTTTTGAAATAGTGCTAAAACTTGGTGTGACGAATTGGAGAAATAGCGCTAAAGATATACCTAAGTTTGGTATCCCGGTGAAGCTGTTATGATTTTATGGAGTGGTACTGTGTGACTCGAAGTTTTGATTCGAGATAGGCAGAGATAATATTGAGTTATTTTTTATTAAATGGGGACTTACATAGGACGATTTCATCAACATGCTTTCTTGGATGGTAATGAGCCAAACAGCTGTAAACCTGATCTTTTTATTTATAGGATTTATTATCAAAGAGTTATAATGCTAGAGTGGTTTGGTCTATCTGATTTTGTTGCGCTTTACCACTTCAATGTCGGTATACATCCCATGAAGCTCATGGTTTGCCGGTATTCTCCGTAGATGACGATGAGTCCATATATATCATGAACAACTGTTGTAATGTGCTTGATTTATATCCCGGATTCTGCGCTTTATATCAACCCAGTTAGAGTTAATGTTAGCTAGAGATGTATTTTTGTTCGTTGAAATAGAACTTTGGAATTAAATAGCTTGTTAAGCTTATATTAGGTGATATTTGCGAACAGTACTCTTATTATAATTCCCTAGATGGTATTATCAATTTTATTGACAGCAGAGATGAGGTAGATAAATTCAATCACCATAATTAAAGCTGTCAGCATTTGCGTAACTTTTCAAATGTAAAGAAACTTCGTTCATCAAAGCAAATAACTGGTTTTTATTACGGTTTACCGAAACAGTCACTTTTTTAATTCTTTCCAGTTCTTGAGAAGGCTGCAGTAACATTTTGCTGCTTCCAACCATTGTCAATTTCTTTTTGAAAACGTTACCAGCCACGTTTACTGCAGTCTCTCTAGCCATAGAGCCACAGCCATATCCAAAAGTATATGAAGAAGTCGCACGATATGCTGCCTTGCATAAAGTCTAGTTTTTTTGTTTTGTAGAATGTTGGAGTATATTTTTTTTATATTTATATATTTATATTTTTTCTATATTTACTGAAGACTTGTTTTATTTCAATGTTACTCCAAAAGAGTGATATGTCTTCACACAATTTTTGGCGAATCGAACTATCGAAAACAGCTCTATAGCCAGCAAAAACATGGCGTTTTCGATCTGTTTTTCTTTTATCTAGTATTTTTCGCAGTCTCAATATGTGGCCATTTGTAGTTTAACTGAGTCTAAAGCGGCACTGAAAATAATATATCAGATTAGATAGAATAGATTTTAGCTTTTCAGAATCTTCTAAAAGATCGGTAGAACTTCAATATTGGTATGGCCTCTATTTTTTCATTTCTGCTTTGAAAATGTAGACCATTTAATACTTTTGTGCATATTTTATGAAGTGGAACAAATCTGAAATATGTATCTGATATATTGTGTACAGTTTAACACATAAGAACTTTAATCAATTAATTAATTTAATTAATTTAGGTTAACTCAAATTAAAATTTAATTAATTATTGTCATAAATATAGTGTTAGTTAAAGTGCACTTTATGAAGCGCAAGGTTAGGTCATTTTTGAAGTAAGACTTTTTCCAAAAAACTGCTGCACATCTGTACAGACTACTGCACCAATTAAAGTCACCCTATGCAATACATCGGAGTTAAGCAAACACCATATCTAGAGTAACCCATATGAAGTACCAAAGAGGTACTATTTTCCGATTTGCTTTGCATAACATGCCTTAAGCAGTTCTGGAATGAGAAAAATTGTTTTTTGAATCCCTTTGCCCAATTTATCAAATGCTTTTATTATGTTTACCAAAAATTCGATATCAAAAAGAATTCTATATGAATTTTAATAGTTAATTGTCCACATAATACTACTCAAGCTTGAAATGACCGAGTGACTAATCCTTAGTCATAATTATTAGTCCCAAATTAGTCCCCTTGGAAATATTAATAATACGCCCGTGTAATCGTCAGCAGGTACTTAAAGACAATACAGCCCCGTAAAGAAAGTGCATAGAAGGAAGCAAATATTCATCACAACTTGTGATGGAGAAATAGTGAAAAATTGCGTAATCACCAGTGAAATTGACATAGGGTTGCCATAGGGGGTAGGAACTGTTTTATGAAGCCTCTTCCCTATATATTATTCGAATGAATTGTTTTTGTTTTATTGTATTTAATTCGTCCGTGTAATACTACTAAGGTTCAAAGTCAATGGGGGGACTAATCTATAGTTATAATTATTAGTCACAAATTAGTTCACTTGGACGTATGAATAATATGCAGGCGTATTCACCAGCAGGTACTTAAAAGAGACCAGTAAAAAAAGTGCATCCGAAGAAGCAAATTTTCATCACCAATTGTGATGGGGAAGTGGTGAAAAATGGAGTAATCACCAATGAAATTAACATAGGGTTGTCTTAGCGTCATAAAATAGTGCTTCCATTTTACGATTTTATGATGTAGATATATTGAAAATTCAAATCTTTGGTTACAAATTTTTGTTATAGTTGTAATAAAAGTCGGGTTTTTGAAACAACTGCCTGCAGATCCACCGTATTTGGCACTAACTATAAAAAAACAATATGCAAACACTGCATTTGAAAGGCGCATAATACAGGGTGGCGCAATAGAACGTGCATATTTAAAAAATAGATTAAAAATAAATACAAAAGGTATGGTTAAAATAAATCTAAGGCATTGTAGAGTAATAAATGGAGTTTATTTTTTAAAAATAACATCATCTAAATGGTGACCCACTGTACGACGGCACTCCTCTAACCGCAAACGAAAATTTTTGAAAACTTTCTTCAGTAATACTGGGCCATTTCATAACGGATATTCTCCTTGAGCTGAACGATGTTTCTTGGATTATTACTGTGTTTGAGGTATCCCCACAAACGAAAGTCAAGAGGCGTCAAGTCTGGACTACGTGGGGACCATGGGATATCACCTCTTTTCGAAATCAGTCTGCCAGGGAACATCTGCTTCACCATCGCCATGGAGTCATTTGATGTGTGACAGGTAGCTCCATCTTGTTGGAACCAAGTTCTGGAATTCATTATTCTTGAACTTTCAATTTCTGGAGCCAAAAATCTGTCCAACATCTCAACATAGCGTACCGTATTAACCGTGACATTTTGGCCCCGCGCATTTTCGAAGAAAAAAGGACCAATTATTCCTCTGCCAGAGATTGCTGCCCATACTGTCACTTTAGGACTATGCAATGGTTTCTGGTGTTTGATTTTGGGATTTTCACTGTTCCAGTAACGACAATTTTGACGGTTTACGAACCCATTCATAAGGAAATGAGCCTCGTCAGAGAAAAGGATATTGTCAAAATTGGAAAATCGATTAAGCATTTCATTAGCAAATGCGAGCCTTGCTATGAAGTCAGACTCTTTCAATTCTTGTGTTAATTGCAGCTTATGTGGATGCAGTTTAAGATCCAATGTTAAAATTCGTTGCAAACTTCGTCGCGATAATTGTAAGACAGACGATCTCTTGCGCGTCGACATTTGTGAATTTCCTCGTACTGACTCCATAACTCTCTCAACATTGTCTTCGGTCCTAGATGTTCTTGGGCGACCATTTGCTTGTGGTTTAAATGTTGAACCGGTCTCTTCAAAACGCTTTACCCATATTTTAATTAAATTAGCACTCGGAGCTTCACTAATTCGCTGTAGTCCATATTCAGCACAATATAGTCGCCTAGTAGCAATATATGAACGAGAGTTCTCGTAAAATGCGCGCACGCAAAATGCGCGACGTTTTCCGTCGGAGTGATTCATAGCGACTAAAACTCCATGAGTCCGCCAACCCAACGATGTAGGCGCCCCCCCGCCCGCGCCTTTTCTACCCCGCAAAAAAGATGATCCAATATGCACCGTTTTGACGAAGTAATAAATATTTTTTTTTGCATTTTTAGAAGTGATAAAAAGGTAATTATTTTCGAATGGTTTCCACTTTTTTTGCTGACAGGTTCTGGCATTTCTGCGGTAAAATCTTCGTACAATGCCTTGTATGTTGCCTTTCTTAACTGAGTTTTCTGTCAAATTTTCCAATTTTTTCCTTTAAAGTTATGAAAACATCCCTTAACTGAATTAATAATCGCGGATACTTTAAAACTTCTCACTCTTCTATGTGGGCTATTCAACTACAACCTAAGTGCTGACCAGTCAAACAGGATTTGTATCATCCTTGTGCCGATTGTAAGGATAACCACTGGTTTGTTGAATGTTACTTTATCGTTGTTGTCATTCGAAAATCAACAACGACCACAGTCTGACTGACCACATTGGACACGTGCCGTTTATAAAGTAACAAGTTTATTATCACACTTAAAGTTGAATAATTTGTGAGAAATTAAATAGTGATTTTTTTACTGTAAACATAAGAAAATTATGCTAATTTTTTGGCTTTTCTTGTTTACGAAGGGAGAAAACCGCACTCTTTTCTGAAAATACCTTAAAAAGGGTTAATTTTTGTGGCAGTGTAAACAAATTAATGCGCATTTGCCGTTAAAGTTGTGGCGATGTGAGTGGTCAGTTAAGGTTTTGTGGGTTAATGACTTTAGAAGGATAACTACTAGATTGGAAAGAAAAAAGGTACTTTTGGCGACTCAACAAGTTTTGGTTTTTTTTTCGACATGGTAGGGGTTTACTTTTCATTTGTAAGAAAATGTAAACTTTTAAAGTATTTTATGTATTTTGATTTTGTCATTAATAAAATAAATGCTATCAACTAAGAAGTTAAAGGAAAATAATGCTTGCAGCGAGATGATATTAGAAATAAATGGTGTCCCAACAAGAACGCAAGATTTAAATGACTGATGCAGCAATTGAATTGTTTCTCTGGCTGTATGATAGGTGGTGCCGTCTTGTTGAAATCACATGCTCTCCACATTCATTTCTTCAATTCTAGGCACGAAAAAACTGGTTGTTTCACGATACTGAACACCATTGACTGTTTTCATTAAAAAAGGTCCAATGATTCCTTCAGCCCAAAATCCACACCACACAGTGACACGTTGAGGATGCATTTGATTCTCGTGGATCACTCGAGGATTTTCCTCACCCCAAATGCGACAATTCTGCCTATTGAGGAAGTCATCAAGATGGAAATGGGTCTCGTCACTGAAGATGATTTTATCGGCAAAATCAGCATTTTCATGTCACGTCTCTCCAACACCCAATTAACGAACTCCCTTTGCTGTCCATTATCAGCTGGCTTCAGTTCCTGAGTCAGTTGAACTTTGTATGCATGAAGATGCAAATCTTTTGTCAAAGTTCACTGCATAGTGGATTTGGAGACACCAATTTGCTGAGCTCAGTGTCGAATTGAGGTGGATGGAGTTTGAGCGTCATCATCACGTATAGCTGCGACTAACTAACAGACCCAGTTTTGGCAAATTTATCCATTAATCTCTTTACAGTTGACCCTTTTGGAACATTATTGTGACCCCAAATTGATCGCAATTTGTGAATTGAAGCCGCAAAACTTTCACAATTTTGGTAAAACAATTTCACAATGAGAATGCGTTGTTCATTCGTGTAGCGCTCCATTTTTACTAACCTCGTACCTTCTACTAGCAAACAATAACAATTGTTCAAATGTCAAACAATGGCACTTCGAATGACGCCAAATTTAAATCTTGCGTTCTTGTTGGGACACCCTTCATAAGCATCGAAATGTTCATGATCAGTTGTAAGAAAGAATGGAAATGTTTCGCATGAAAGAAAGTGAAATCTTTGACAATCAACGGTGGTCCGGAGAAGGGTGGTATTTGAGATTCTATCAATATTTGATGCTGCGAAGTAGAGAAGGTTGTACAGTAAATGCTGAGGAATTTCGTTCTATGTCTCTGTGTTTATCTCATCAGATTAGCCTATGCGCGGGAGATTTTACTTCTCCCCCTTCCCCACTATCTCATGTGAATATTAATGAACTAATTTCATAAAAACTGAGTTTTATGCAAACATATCTATATTATGAATATTCTTTTAAAACTTTATATTTTATATTGGTATTTTAACAGCAAGGCCAGAGTACTCTTTTTAAATTTCCTGTCTGATAAAGTAGTATATTTGAAAAACGAATTGTTAAAAAGAATGAAAATTCAAATTATGTGAACTTTTGTTACGAAATAAATTGACAAAATTAATGAATGTTCATACATGACTGGCTGGCCAGACGATTTTATGCTTATTCAGAAAATTAAAAAAATATTCATCCGAAAATAATTCATTATTGATGGGGAAAATCTCCAGTTATGTTTAACTTAGCTCATATGACTATGGTGGCAGCTGGCTTCTGGGCTTTTGATATGCAGTTTTATTATATACTTTGAAAAAAATTCTAATATTAGGTTTATTAAAAATAAATCCATTATTATTATAGGTATATTATTATAGGTATATACAAATTATATGCAACATTTTGTTCGATAATTTATTGCCATTCTGGAGGATTCATAATGGATTCTTTCATAGAATCCCTCGTCTCCCTCGACAAAAAAAAAAAAAAAAAAAAAAAAAAAAAAAAAAAAACTGGAACTGGAACTGTCAACTTTTACAAGCTTCTCTTGAGACGAAATTTTCACCAACAGACCCAGTTGTTATAGAGAGGAACTTGTGAAAATTACCTAGTGCCAGATTCGGACTATAGATGAATACATAGGAATCTACTGACCAAGACCTGGCGAGTCGCTGTCGATGTTTTTGTCCTGGCGTTGTCCTGATGGACCACAATTCCTTCCTTATTTGTCAAAACTGGATGATTTGAAAGCTTCTTAGACAGCCCTAGCGCTGACTGCCGATAATTCGGCCCTGGTAATGATGATCCCCTGCCAATCAAACCAAATACACATCAAAAACTTCTCAACCGTCAATCCAGCGTCGACGTTGCCCTAATGAAACATAATCTTTCATCTACTGGCCAAAGCCGACCGCTTCTGGACGATTGCTTTCTTAGACAGTGCGAGTACAGACAGTATAGTCAAACACATTGTAAAATCTTCGTGACGATCGCTTTCTTAGACAGTCCTAGCGCAGACTGTCGATAATTTGGCCTTGGTGATGATGATCCCTTGCCAATCAAACCAAATACACATCAAAAACTTCCCGACCGTCAATCCAGCGTCGGCGTTACCCTAATGGAAGACAATTTCTCACCTATTGGCCAAAGCCGACCGCTTCTAGCCGATTGCTTTCTTAGACAGTGCAAGTACAAACAATACAGTCAAAAACAGTCATATCAAACACATTGCAAAATCTTCGTGACCCTCTGTCTAGCGAAGGCTCACCGCTATTCGACCACGACTTTTTCCACTTCACGTTTTCGTAGGTGACCCACTTTTCACCGTCAGTTACCATCCACTTTAGAAATAGACTGATTTTGTTTCGATTTAGCTGTGATTCGCAGACGAAAATTCGATTCATGAGGTATTTGAAGGTTAACTAGTGTGGCACCCATACATCGAGCAAACAAGGGCGGTCCCAAAACTAGCCGATGTAACAAAGAAGACACAAACAAGTTGCGAAAATTGTTCTTTACGCTTCAACATAATCTTCTTTTAGCTCGATACACTTTTGCCAGCAATATTCAAAAGTCAAACTCTTTAAAGTAGCCATCAACCGCACACTCCACCTTGTTGTTGACAAAATCGTTTACCGCCGAGACATTTTCTCAAGTTTGGAAATAGAAAATAGTCCGAGGGAGCTAAATCTGGCGAATAAGATGAGTGATGAAAAAATTCGAACTTTAATTCATTAATTTGGCGTTAATGAATGGGTAAACTGAAGCATTGTCTTGATGAAACATCACTTTATTTTTCGCCAGCTGCGGGCTTTTTTCCATAATTTCATCACATAAACGATGCAATAAATTAGCATAATATTTGCTGTTGATGGTTTTTCCTTTCTAAAGATAATCAACAAAACTAATACCATGAGCATCTCAAAAAAACGTACGCCATAGTCTTGCCTGCAGATGGAACCGTCTTAGCCTGCTTTAGACACGATTTTCTCATTTCAGTCCACTGTTTTGACTGTTCCTTCGTCTCAGGTGTGAAATGGTGAACCCACGTCTCATCTGTGGTTACAAATCGATGCAAAAATTTGCTTTTATTGCTGTGAAACATCGTCAAACACTCTACTAAAACGTCTTCACGATGTTGTTTTCGGTCTGTTGAAAGCAAGCGCGGCACCCATCTAGCGCACAGCTTTCTCATCTTCAAATTTAAGTCAATATACGATGTATATCACTTTTTGAAATGCTTATCATTTCAACAAGTTCAAGCACCTTCAGCCGATGATCATTCAATACCATTTTCTTAACCGTATCCAGCGTAGACACTTCAATTGGTCGACCACTACGGTGTTCGTCTTTTTAGCACATACGGCTTCGTTTAAACTCTGCTACCCAATATTTTTCAGTCGCAAACGAAGAAGCAGACTCGCCTTTAATATTGATTGGATTTTTTCCATGTTTACAAATTCACTGAGATCGTTTACTTCTGTTGGCTCTAATTAAAATACTTAACAACGTGGCGCCTTGAAACTTAAAACATATGTTTTATAAGGTTGCCACTTTTCATCAAAATATTTTTTTTCAAACTACTTGCACCATCTATGTGTCATGTCGGCTAGTTTTGAGACCACCCTCGTATCTTTATATTTACTCAAGTGATTTAAAAAAATTTTTTGTGCAAAGTTTAGCTCCTGGACGATGGAAACAGTGCTTACATGACGGTCGGACTTGATGGTTTCCATTATTTTATTGATATTTTTGTCAATCTTCCTTTCAGATCTTTGACTTAAAATTACTGAGTGAAATGCAGTATCAGCGCCTCAGAAACTGTTCACATTTTTAGCCGCCTGGCTTGCGTCCTTCCAACTTTACCGAAGAAGAACTACAAAATATAGCATATTTTCTCTTTGCCGGTGTCTGTCTTCGACGATCGCTGAAGCAATTACCAAACTGTCTGAGTAGTTTTTTGAGTACGAAATTATATCTTTCTAACGCCATCTAGTACAACTCGATCAAACTTATGCAACGCATGATATAGGTTAGAACAGCCATCTATTGGAAAAATAATGTATTTGCCTGAGCAGGGGTTGTAACTGGCTCCTCTACTAAATACGTTTCATTATTGATGGGAGTATCTTTTGCTGTGTCAACTTATCTCATACGGCTATAATAGCTGTATAATTCGCTACCTTTGATACCTAATTTCATTACGCGTTTTGAAAAAAAAATTCTAGCAATTTGCAACAACTGTAAAAAATGATGATTACATGAATATATGAATACATGAACATATTTTTTAGTTATTTTTCATAAACAACATTTCAATATGTTATATAACTTTTTGTCGGATTAAACATCAACAAGGAAATTTTAGAAAATACTACATACGAGTACATACTGTTTGCGCCATCTAAAATTCTGCAAAAATTTTAAATATTCTATAGAAATTTGTAGTTTTTAATATTGATTTCTAAGTGTAATTTGTAATTTTCTTACTTTTTGTTAAAATTGTTTATATATCTTTCAAGTTCATTACATTTTTAGCATAATTCTGATACCTTTTTTTTCACAAACTTTAGTTTTATCAAAAAAGTTTAATATTAAGGTCTAAGTATATCTAAAAGTTAATGGTTTATTATTTTTTTTTTTAAGAAAGCAGACGTTTATTATAGATATTCTACAAATTAATGTAAAATTTGCAGCATCCCTGCAGAGGGAACATGAATGTTCTACTGGAACATTTCACGCATGCTCGTAAGAGAGATGCGTTGACTTTGACTGAACCAAATCTCATGAACAATAGAAAGGGTTGAGATCCTTAGCCGAACTGGACCAAGGCCAGATATATGCGAATGAGTAAAACAACACGGATTCATTGTTTTCTGACATAAAGAAAACCAGTTTTAGCACGTAAATTTATAATTAGGAAAGAAAAAAATAACGACTGCCCTGATATTACCCGTACGAGTACCAACAGCTTCCGCAGATTTGATGAATTGTATATTAAAATTCATCAGTGTTTATCCTTTATAGCATAGGACGACAATAGCCAAAAAGGTGGAAATCTAAAACCAGTTTTGTATTAAATAAATAACAGACGACACGCGTTGGTCCAGATCAAATGCTGATTTAGGGTATTTGGTCAATGTTGCCACATAGACTGGCAAAAACATTTGCCCCTCTGCTTCTGTTCTGTCGGCCGCGGGCAGCAAACTAACACACATGTCTAATGTCATGACAGCGTTACAGTTTGATTTTATGATCGTTGATGCAACGCAGTCGGCTCGCACACATCGCCTATGTATCCCGATGTCATTTTCAGCGTCCGTTTGTTAGGTCTGACGTCTGTCTTTGTGTCCTTCTGTTAGGCTGTCCTCTTTTATGTTTTGTTTGGTCCATTATAAGGCTAGCGATTGCGAAAGGGTTGAAAAGTTGTGGTGGTTTTTTTTTACTATTTGAGGTCATTCGAGTAGTTGCCAACACAAACGAAAGGGTTTCTTTACAGTGGACTTTGTTCGCCTCTCGTTCGTTCATTGTGGCAGCCAACGAGCTCAAATTGTTTTGAACTCGGTATGGATTTATTTATTTTACTATAAAGAGAATCGTCACAAGAATTCTCTACTTTAATGGTTTACTATTGTTGTTAACATTATTGATCTACGTATAATATTTTATTGATTTATGAAATTTTTAGCCGATCGTTTTTTATTACTTTGGGGTTTTTACCCAGCCGCAGAAGTTCTTCATGTATGTGAAAGTATGTCTACCATTCCTACCCATTCCATTCGTTAAAATAATCAAATGAGATCATTCGCCATGTTTAATGTAATCTATATAAAGTCAACCACTTGACGTAAAATACCATAGATATTACAAATTTGGCGTCTAAATTAGTTGTGCGCTTTTACAAGGCTAAGCCCTCTCTCGTCAAATAAAAATATGACTGTACCAGACGTTGGTTCTACCTGTCTTGTTATATGGCGCAGAATCCAGAGGTATGACGCAAGCGGATGAATCAGTTTTGAAGAAGAAAATACTCCGGAAAGTATATGGACCCATCATCGTTAACAGAGACATCGCTGACATCGCCGTAGTCTAACGCATTAACATACAGCGATTGCGTTGGCTGGATCATGTTGTGCGGATGGACCCAAACTCTAAACTCGACCAAAACTACGTTAGAAGGACCAGGCTTTTGAAATACTACCGAAACTTGGTGTGACGAATTGGAGGAGAAGCGCAGAAGATCGAAGCGCTTGGAATTATTTTCTACGGGTGGCGTATAATAGATATGGATGTCTATTCCAATCGCCATCCAAGAAGCTTTTCGTAATCGGCTATCTAAGCAATGTACGAACATAAACTGGTTTGGAAGTCAAACTCGTAAATCCAAATCTCATTACTAGTTACAATATGTTTTATGAGTGTAGGGTCGGAATTGGCTAAATTTAGTATGTCTTCAGCGTCTTTTTTGCGACTGATGTTTTAAACAAAATTCAAATCTTTCGAAAGTGGTCTGGCGGCAAAGCGATTCATACCTAAACAATCGTATAGAATGGTACGATTTGATTTGTGTGATACGTACAGAAATTTCAGACGATAACTCTCTCGAACTTAGATGATGAATTCGATTCGATATTATTTCCTTCATTTTAAAGATATTAATTTCAGTTGAAAAAGTTTATAGCTGATCAGGTGAAGATAAATATTTCATCAAACTTTGACTGCTTTAGAATGCTCTGCACCCTTCACATGCGAACGACAGTGCCACGATGATTAATACACACGACTATTGTTCACATGATTGTGGGTTCAATTCCCGATATAGCCAACTATCAATTCATACGTAAACAATCGTATAAAATGGTATGAATTGATTTGTGAGACACCAAAATTTCGGCCGATATCCCTCTCAAACTTGGATGATGAATTCGATTCGGCATTATTTGCTTAATTTTACCGTTGTTAATTTCAATTAAAGAGGTTGATTGATGGCTGACCAGAGAAAGGTTAATCTTCCATGAAACCTTGACTGCTTTAGAACACAATATACCATTCACTTGCGAACGACAGTGCCACGATGATTAATACACACGACAATTGTTCGCATGATCGTGGGTTCAACTCCCAATATAGTCAACTATCAATTCATACCTAAACAATCGTATAAAATGGTATGAATTGATTTGTGAGACACAGAAATTTCGGCCGATATCACTCTCAAACTTGGATGATGAATTTGATTCGGCATTATTTGCTTAATTTTGCCGTTGTTAATTTCATGTCATGATGATTAATACACACGACTATTGTCCGCATGATTGTGGCTTCAACTCCCGAAACAGCCACCTGGCAATATTTGAGCAGCGGCCATCTAGATGTGCCTGACGAACTCATCGAGTAGTCGTGTAATCGTCGTTATACTGTAGGCCCCGTTAAGTGAGTCTAGTAGCGTTTAGTCTAGTAGCGTAGAGTCTAAATAGCGTTTAAACACACTAAATGTGAGAAGCTCTAAAATATAGCATTCGTGGAGTGCAAAGGAACTTATTTATACAAATTGGATATAGTGTGGTTGAGAAACTGAATTCAGGTTTCGCTTAAAGCCATCAGCATTAATTTCTCCTTAAATCCCTTGATTGTATAAGATAAATTATATTATTCTCATTAAATTTCTAGCCTGATGTAAGCAATGTTAGTATGTATGTTGGACCTGTACAAATATGGACAAATAAAGTTAACCCCTTTTACGTTCTAAAACTTACTGACTGACCACTAGATTAAGGATACACACGGGCAGGTCTCGTATTCGTGCCCTGTCATCTGTATCTTTTTGATCTCTCGGGGGCTACGGACAGGCATGGTTTTTCCTATGTCTATATGTCATGGTTGCAGTTCACCGTCGCCGAACGAAAGAGGTTTGGAGTCTTCCCCGTCTTCCACTGGTGAGGGTACTGCATCCTTGCAATGTAGTATCGACCGTTCCATTTGTTTGGGGTCTTCGTGCCTGCAGGTATGTAAAAATGCCCAGTCTGTACTCTTTTGCCACAAGGCGACCAATCCCGTGAAGTATTATACACCATACTTCACGGGATTGGTCGCCCTGTGGCGACAAATGCGGACAATTTGGTAGTAGCTTTGATATTTGCTTGCAGTCCCAACCGGTGAGTTTGGGGATCAGGAGGCCCCGGGACTAAGTTCCCGCCTGATCATTTGGTGTAGGCCCCTAGTGGGAGCACCACACGGGTTGTGGTTGATACTAAAGTCGCTGGTAGAGACTTTGTGCTCGAATGTGGAGTTGCATTGACACCGGGTACTACAGACCCATAGAGTGGAAGAGGTGGTAAAATAGGCCTCGTCTCCGCCAATGGGGTTTATGTTCCATACTAGCATAATCAATTTGGTATCTCCTAACTGCGAAGAAAGGGTTAACAATTGCGGTAGTACCAAATTGTCTGCCCCTTTTCCTAGATAATTCAAGCTTTACTTGGCTATCCCAGGGGGTGTGTCGCACACCGTGGGCAAGGCTTTCATGCCGAAACTTACTCAAAACTTTCGTGGACTTTTGACCACTAGATTAGTCATAAACTTACCTCTTTGAATGATACACTTCACATTAATAACTGTCTATTTGTAACTATTTAAACAGATTCCTTTCCCTTCATAATATTATGTGTATTACCTATGGCCAGTTTCCCATCCTTGCTATGGCACGTGCTATTAATTATCACTCACAGTAAAAAAAAATTTAGTCTATATCTTTAGATTTACGGAAACTTTTTCTAATTTTCAATGATCATTTAATATAGCAAATATCTTCGCTTAATGTGTATCAATTAATATGAAAATCTTACAATTTGAAAGGTTTAAAATTTCAATCATTCCAACGTTTCTGATTTCTGAAACCAGCTGGTGATTTGTTGCCGTTTCGCGTTTGCCCTGGTATCGAAAAATGTCATCATAGGAGACACATCAATTCAATTATGGTTTAATCAAGAATATTCATTAATATTGATTTAAAGGAAAAAAATAATCATAAAATTTGCATATATTGATAAGGGTGCGGCGCATGCGTTCAATTTTGCTTGAACTTTTGTATAAAACAGTAATGTTGAACAGCTCCCGATGGCAATGTCATTGCCAATAAAACAAGGATTAGAGGGGATGGATTGTGTTCTATGTGCAAAATATCTATAGGAAACAACAGGTCATTTGCATATTATTCGATTGGTGTGCGATATATTATGGTTTTCGCAAAATCTATAAATTGCTGGAAATGTTGTAGATTGTCTAAAGTTTGGCATTGAAAATATCAAAAATGGCGGTTTGCTAAAATGCTGGCAATCATTGATTTATGGTCTTCCTTTATCACTGCAATGAAAGCAAAATTTTCACAGTAATTTTTATGGTACCAGTATAATGTGATGGCTTTCAATATTCGCAATCCTTTTTTATTTGTTTGCAAGAGTTGATTCCTTATGCCTTTGTCGCTCTTTGAATCTGCTCTTTTATCGTACAAATGACAAAAAAGAGAGCCGATTGCTTTGATATTTCCGCTGAACAAAGAGTACACGGCTACTACCAAAGAGAGTATGTTTTGATGCCAAAGAGTAAGCAAAAGAGTTCCTATTCAATTCTACCCCCTTCCTTTTGCAATTTTTTTCTTTTTTTTGTTGGAGAAAGGTGGCAAATTCTTTTTTTTTATTAATTTTTACATTATGCTGGTAACATAAAAACCAAAACGCCGTAAAATTAGTTTTTCCGCAAAAAACTACCATGGAAGTACAAATGCAGGGTTCAACGATGGCATATTGTGAATGGCGCCATTTTTGACGTTTGCCAAAAATAGCAGCTTTTCTCCAGGTAATACCAGGTCTCGGTATAGGGCAAATTTTTTTGCTCGGTAGATTTTTCTTTTGGCAAAATGTGAGTGTTATGCAAATGACCTGTTGTTTGCCCAATCATAGCTGGTAGATATCAACAACTATGTTCATCCCTCTTTTTTTCAAGAGAAAATTGCATGACGTTGAAATAAATTTGAGCGCATGCGCGCCCTTTGTTAAAAAAATGCAAATTTCTGTGTTTGCACTTCCTTTACAATCAATATCAATGGATGATACAGATTAACCAGTGATTCAATTGATAGATTCTCAATGACATTCTTCAGGCCTACGCAGTTTTGGAAACGGAAATACCAATACCACCACCACCACCACCACCACCAGCACCAGCTGCATTTGTGCGAGTTGTCTTTTGTAAACAGTAGAGGTGTTGTCATGGTTTGAATTTATAAATTAAATTCCTTTCAATTCAATACTTTATATTTATAGATTTGCACAATAAAGCGGCTTGAAATTGTATCACATTGATTTGCTGTAGATGCTAACAAATTTAAAATTTTTTTTTAAGTTTATTTTACTTGATTTTTACCAGCATGAACAAGAAGAACTGACCTTGGTCGACGTTAATTTATGTGAGGTGACAAAGGATGAGCAGGACACGCGAAGTAAGTCATTATCAGTGGTCATTTTCAAAGGACATTAGTGGTCAGTGTGTTTTGAAATTGTTAAGGGGTTGATTTTTATACACACGCATCAGTACGCACGTGCCAATGTCCACTGGATCAGAAGTCAGGCTATTGCTTATGATGTTTTGTTTATTAGTTTATATTGTCACATCACACAAGACGGTCACACTTTCGGAATCTCTAGTATCTGTAGAGAAATACAAACAAATTAAATTATCTACAAAAGTTGTTGGTAACCTGCAGATTTACTACACATACTTTTATTAATAAGAGATTTTTTAAGAACATTCGGATGTGATTTCAGAAAAAAAAAACTAATAACATTTAGAGACATGTATGGAATCTTTTCTTGAGTCAATAGAAGGATCTACATAACCCAATGTTTAAATATGATTTTATGTAAAGGTTGATCCCGGCTACGCCTCAAATGTTTCATACGCTATGTCCAATTTAGGGATACATTCTTCAATATATCAACCGGTATCTCACGAATAAATTCTTTAATATTGGCTGCCAGTACGTCAACCGTTGCGAGCTTGTCTCTACAGCCGTGAGCCTTAACAAAGCCTCACAAAAAATAGTCTAAAGGCGTTAAATCGCATGATCTAGGCGGCCACTTGACCGGCTCCAAAAGTGAAATATACTGTTCACCGAAATCTCTTCTCAATTGGGTCATTGTTTAGCGTGTTGTATGGCATGTGTCCCGCCTTGCTGAAACTACATATCAACCAAGTCCAGCTTTTCCATTTTTGCAAAAAAAAAAAAAAAATGTGTATTTATCGCACAGTAGCTATCGCCATTCACAGTAACGTTGCTGCCTTTGTTGTATTTGAAAAAATACGGTTAAATGATGCCAACGGCCCATAATCCACACCAAACAGTGCATTTTTCGGGATGCATTGGCGGTTCTTGCAATGCTTCTAGCAGCTCTTCTCACCAAATACGGCAATTTTGCATGTTAATGTATGCATTCAACCAGAAAAAAAAAAATTGTAATCAACGAACGGTACCGATCCCCATTCACAATAACGTTGCTGCCTTTGTTGTCTTTGAAAAAGTACGGTTAAATGATGCCACCGGTCCATAATCCACACCAAACAGTGCTTTTTTTGGGATGCATTGGCGGTTCTTGCAATGCTTCTGGTTGCTCTTCATACCAAGTACGGTAATTTTGCTTGTTCACGTATTCGTTCAACTAGAAATGAGCCTTGTCGCTGAACACAGTTTTCCGATAAAAAAGTGAGTCTTTATCCAACTTTGGCAGCACTCATTCACCAAAAGTTAGCCGTTGTGAAGGTCGTGCACCAGATGTATTTTATTTATTTTTGCTTCACGTAGTGTAGTAACAGAGGCTCAATTACTGCGAATGGCGCCGAATCGATAATTCGCGATCATTAACAACACTGGCGGTATTTTCTTCTTTCCGCATCCTACGTATGTGTGTTGGTAGTTTAATGTCCAATAATGTATAGTTGGTGCGAAATTTAGTCACAGGATTTCGAATAGCCGCCTCAGAAGGTCGCCCAAACTGATCATAAAATGGAAGAAGTGCACAGTGCACTTTCTTAACTGAGCATGAACTTTGATAATAAAATTCAATAATCTGCAAGCGTTATTCGTTTGTAAGTCGATTCATGGTTAAATTATAGTCCAAAGTGAACATGTTTTACAGTAACATTCTTAACGAAAACAGCTCAGCTGCCAAAAACAGTGTAGCCGAAAAGAATAAATAATAAATAAATAAATAGTAAATAAATAAAATAATAAATAGAAAATAAAAATAAACGAAGAAAAAACACAAGCTATAATTTTCCCTTTCAATAAATCGCCAAAACGTAACCCCTTGCTCAAACTCAATATAGCCGATACTGATGTTCCTTTACAAAATTCAGTGAAATATCTGGGATTAATACTTGACAAACACTTGAACTTTAAAGAACATGTTTTAAGTGTTTTAAACTCCAAAAATAAACTGCTCATTTACAACATGTGCATTCGCCTAATCATGATGTATGGCTGTCAGGTCTGGTCTAAAAGATGTGCGAAAAGTCATTTGAAGAAACTTCAAGTCATCCAAAACAAGAACTTAAAACAGATACATGGCTTAAACATGAGGTATTCAACCCAACGCATACAGGGTTGCCCATATTCGACGGACCCATCTGGCAACGCCATAAC
>JAHXMU010000563.1:421045-457502 GCA_019455685.1 Philornis downsi
GGGGACATTTGAAGTCAAAGGTTTACGTTAACAAGCCAAGGACCGTAAAAGAGCTCAAGGACAACATTCGTGAAGAAATAGCCGCTATTCCTGCTGCAAAAAGGGCACAATACGCCATCAACGCCAGAGGCGGCCATTTGAGAGATATCATATTCAAAAATTGATGTAAACAAATCTACCTGGAACAAATTAAATGAATAAGATTGCCAACCGCCAAATTTTTATTTTTTTCTCTGATTTTTTTTTTTTTTAAAACATGGGTCCGTCGAATATGGGCAACCCTGTACATGATCGTTTTAAGGAGGATATGTTACATACTTACATTGGCAAAATAAATGACAAATTCGAAAATCAAAACAGGCTATCGCATCATAGATTGTTGAAGAAGATAGAAGAATAACTGTGATATCTCTTCCTAAAGGTTTTATCCTGTCTTTTTTCTTTAGTTGTCTTCTCTTTCATAGACAAAGATTATTATTTGAAAATCAAAATATCTTCCTTTGCTGCAATACTTTTAGTTTTAAGTCAACCTATGTAATTACTAAAATCTATTAAACATTTTTTAATTGTATGTATTATAGAAGTAAAATAATAAAAAAAAAAATAAGTGACAGAAATTAGAATTTTTTAGATTTTAACATTTATGATATCAATCAACATCGTAAGAGTACAGTTTCAGTGGGGAATAGTAACATTTGTTTCGATTTTGTGAACTAATGTAGTAATATATGAAAATTTGTGACCACAATTCAACGTGATTGATCACCTTGAATACACCAAACTGTTTGCATAATTTATGGAACTTAGCCAAAGATCTTGTTAGCTTTGGAATCATTTTTGGTACATTTTAAAAGTTAATCGAAGAAGAATTCTTTTTGACTGATACAAAAATAGCTCAAGAAAAATATTCATAATACAAGGTTATCCATATAGTTGTTTTAAAGTCACCGGTCGGGCAAGGCTGTCAGCTGTTAAATAGCTATCATCTGAAGTGTTATTTATTTAGTGAAGAGTTAACCATTTACAAATATGGATCGTTTAACAACCGAAGAACACGTAAAGATAGTTACGATTTATTACAAAAGTGGTGATTCAAATATGGGCACTTTTCGTGCATTACGGAGTAATTATGGTCGCCATAATCGACTTAATGTGCAAGGAATTGACAAGATTATAAAGAAATTTAAAGAGACTGGAAGCGTTACAGATGTGGTCAGCCCTGTGCATCATTGCAATGTGCGCAATGCCGAAAATATTGCTTCTGTTAGTGAAAGTGTGGTGGATAATCCGAATTTCATTTCAGAGCGCTAAGGCCATATGATAACCGACCCTTTTTCATCTGCAATTAAAGATTAAGAACTGGACGATATGTGGTTCCAACAAAGCGGTGCCATGAGCCACATAACACGACTGATTTTGGCTATATTGCATAAGAAGTTTTCAAAAATTGCAATTTAAAGTTTTGAGGACAACATGATGAAGTTTGGTTTTATTGCACGAGAAGTTTCCAGAAAACGTAATTTTACGTTTTGGCGACGTCAATTGGTCACCAAGATTATGCGATTTGACGCCGTTAGACTTTTTTTATGACGCTACGTCAAAGACCGTTTTTTTTAACTTATCGCTGAGATACCACCTGAAATGTGTGAAGAAATGGTCGAAAACTACCAATCCAAAGGCGGCCATTTAAATGGCATTTTATTTCGTACATAATGGCAAAGTTCAAGCTTTATAATGAAATAAAAGTTTTATCGAAATTATAGTTTCGTAGGTGCCTTATTTAATTTTACTTTTGAAACTGAAAAATGGATAACCCGGTACTTAAATGCTTAAGTGTTATCTTCAATTTAAATATATCTCTTAAGTACCAACCGGTGATGCAAAATCTGTGGCTGATATCCACTCTCTTTTGTTAATCTACTAGGAGTCGGGTCATCATGTGCATGCGATTTCTCTGCCATAGAAACGAACACTTTGTTTCGGATGAGGAAGGTTGGTGAAAAGTGGGATGATTCAATTATGTAAAAAAGAAAAATTGAAAGCTAATTTTTTTGGCCTAGCCACATTATTATTTATCACACGGTTCCACTAACTTAGTTATAATTTAGTTATATTTTAGCTTGGCATCTTCGTTATGGCGCTAAACATTTTGAAATTGTTCTAGCCATTTTTATATAAATTATAGAATATTCATTTCTGAATTTATTACTGCTCGTCAATGTAATATGATTTTAGTTCTTAATCTGCTTCAAGATCGGAGTTACACATATTTGATTTGTGCCCTTCGTTGAGAACATTTTCGTGCCCGTAAACAAAACTTCTCATTTGTTTTTGTAGAGTTATAGATCCTTAAGGTGGCCATAATGTTCCGGAAAGCACAAACTGCTTAAAATGATATTTTGAGCAATACCGAAATCAGTTAGATATCAGTTCAGCTAGTTATGCTAATATAATCAATTTTGAAAGTTTTTAAATTATATTCTAAACGATTTTGAATCGGGTTAAGAACTAAAATCATGTTTAATTTGAATATTCTACGTAAAATGCGTATTCAAATTTATATCACTGAGCGAGTGTCACCACATTTCTTCCGGCTTTCACTGAAATAAAAAGTTATCCATTTACTGGTTTCAAAACCGCTGATCTGGCAAGGCTGTTTGCTAAGTGAAAGCTTTGCCATTTACGAAATGGAATATAGATCGAATATAGATAGTTTAACAACCGAAAAACGCTTAAAAATAGTTAAAACTTGCTATTGATGATTTAAAGGCCGGCTTTCAATCGAGGAAAATTTTCCTTAGTGATAAAGCTTACAAGCACACTTTTCGCTCGGAGAACCTGGATGTGATTGTGAAAAAGCCATTACATTCGGAAAAAGTGAGTGTTTGATGGTCTGTAGGAGTCATTGGGCCATACCAACCAATTCAGAGGCTGTCATTGACATTGTATGTCATACATAATGGCATGATCCAAGCATCCACTGTAACATAGCCTACATAAAACGTCCTGTTAAAACTCTTCAATTAAATAATCATTTAAAAGATAAGAGAATTCAGGTAAAAAACATTATTCTCTTTGATTTTTTGTTGAAAAAAAGAGACAATTTATGGGGGGAAAACATGCTAAAACTGTTATGATCGCTAAAGAATATAAAATAAATCCTTTCGTTTTCATTTCCATTATAACAAGCAAAGGATTATAAATGACCGTTGAATGGTGACAACAATAACAAAACGTAGTAGTTGGGGTAGAGTATTCTCGTAATGACAAACATTATGGTAAAACTAATAGTTGCATATAAAGTTCAAAATAATTTGAAACTGCAATTGGAATTACACGAGAGTGTTGTGTTCTATGAACCAGACAAGCGAACGGAATGGGCTCTGAGCAATAAAACCCTGTGCAATGGAAACATTGCTTGGATGACCCTAAATTATAAAAATCACCACAAACTTTCAACCCTTTTGGTATGGTAATCATCGCGCCAGTATATCGCATACAAACTAGCCATGGCATGGACGTAGAGAGACCAGATACAGGAACAAACGAGTAAACGGACAGACGGCTGGACGGAAGGACGGACGGATTAAAGGCCTTTTATGTATGAAAGGATAAACGATGGAGTGGATGGTGGGTTGACTCTGTTGCTAATATGCCCGTACAAATTAAACTATGCCTCTGTCCTGATATTATCTATGTGTGTGTTTGCTGTCAACATCCGTAGCGTCTATGGCAGAGAGCATAATTGTAGTTCCATGTGGCAACATTGACCATACACCCTAAATCTGCATATTTATCTGGACCATCGTTGTAGTTGGAAATTTGTTTTTTGAGAAAACTGGTTTTAAGTTTCCTCCTTTTAGTTGCGAGTATGCGTGCCTTTGTGTGTTAAGAGCAAATGCATTTTATTATTCAATTCATCAAATCTAAGGAAGCTGTTGGATACATTCAAGCTATTCGATGTTTTGTTTGTCTGGTGTACTCGTATTCCTATTAATAAATTTTACGTGCCGGAACTGGTTTTCGTGTTTGTGAAAACAATACATAAATTGTATTAGTCTTGCATAAATCTGGCCCTGGTCCAGTTCAGTTGAAGATTTTCAACCCTTTCCATGGCTCTCTGGCATTCTCGCATAGATTAGAGCTCATGCGCAAAAGGGGTTTCTGTTGAAAATTCTACGTTTTCTTCAAAAGGATGCATCATTTTTTTTTGAATTTTTCTAAGACATCTTTTTAATTGAAATGTTTGTCCCTTTTATGGAATTATGGGACACTTTACTTGCCGTTTACTATAAAACGGGTTTGTCGAGGAAGACGAGAAAAGGACACGTTAGGTAAATTCTAATCATTTATATGAAAAGTAGGTATGAATGATTAATTATGAAAGATACATAAAGTCTGCTAACGCTTCTAACTTTGTCTTTAGCAATGCAACAACTATGATATTATTAACATTTTGAGTATATGAGTGAAATTTATCTTGCATTTCAATTGTACTGGTGATAAACCGGTGTTAAAATTCTATCAAAATTTTTGAAAAAATTAATAAAATTTCTCACATTTTCATCATACTTTCTGATGAACTAGTGTTGATTTCATTTAAATATAAAAATAAATCGAATGTGGAAGGACAATGGGAATAGAAGAGAGGTAGACTACCAGCATTTTTCGGTAAAATTACTATGAAATTATCGTTAGATTCAACATTGAACGGGCCTAACAATATGAATACTTTCCAGCACAGAGGTAGGTGATATTAAAATGGTCATTATTCCTGCCGGACTTCCACAATGTTCTGTTCCATCACTATCATCGTTCTCGATTTTCAGATCGGATATCAAAATTAGATAAGACTGAGGAGCAGCTATTTATGCAACTGATAGTGCAAATGCTTTAGTGAAACGAATGCAAAACTCACTCAAAACTGCACAACTGTACTTTGATAAGTGGAAAAAAAATGAATGAGGAAAAAACACAGGCTACTATTTTCCTTCTTAATAAGAGTTCCCACAATCCCGTTAAAATTCATAGGGAATATTAGGAAATATTATTGGTTTTAAAAATAAAATGAAATATTTGAGAGTAGGATTGGATCGAAGGATTATATTTAAATAACACGTTGAAAACGTTTGCAACAAATGTAGCCGTGAATCAGGTCTACTACTCAAGAGAAGATCTGAATACTACTCAAGAGAAGAAATAGGAATAAAGTATTATTTTACCATATGCGAATTCGAACCAAAAAAGTGCCCAAAAAGTGCAAATAGTTCAGAACAAAAACTTGAAAATTATTTACAACTTTATCTCCGAGATACTCAACAAGTCAGCTTCATAATAGATTTGTTTATTTGTTAATAAGGATTCTCATTAATTAGGATTCTCACATTGTCATTTCGTGAAAGATGCATAAGGTGAACTTTGTATACAATAAGATATTTGGTTTAACTTTCCAACTAAAAGCTATCTTTAAGTGACTGTATAAAATTTTTCTTATAAACTATTTAAAATTCATAAAGTTTTTTTTTGCACCACTTTTAAATTCATAAAACGTTATCCATTTTTCGTTTTCAAGCCAAGTTGAATAAAAAAACATGTAAAGCTATGATTTCGATGAAACCTTTATTTCACTATAATGCTTGGACCTCGTCACTATGCACGAAATACAATGACATTTAAATGACCATCTCTGGATTGGCTGCAGCAGTGGATCGTTTTGAGGTAGTTATCGACCACTTTTTTGCACATTTCGGGCAGTAGCTCGGCGATAACTAGACAAAATTTAGTTTTCAGACGCTTCAACATTTGGGAATTATCCACATTAACACGATCTTTGACGTAACACCCCCCAAAAAAGACTAACCGCGTCAAATCTCATGATCTTGATGGCCAATTGACGTCACCAAAACGTGAAATTACGTTTTCGGGAAACTTCTCATGCAATAAAGCCAAAATCGTTAGAGTTGGGCGGCTCAGGGAACTTTTTTGCTGAAACAACATATTGTCTAGTTCATAATCTTCCATGGCAGGCCAAAAAAAGTCGATTATCATACGGCAATGTCGCTCTAAATTGATGTAATTTTCGAAGAAATATGGTTTAATGACACATCCAGACCATAATGAGCACCAAGCAGTCACTTTGCAATATCACCGGATGTAATGGCATTTTCACAATCACTTCTAGATTCTCCGAACCTCATATACTATAATTTTGCTTGTTGACATAATCACAGAGTGAGAAATGAGCTTCATCGCTGCAGTAAGTTTAAACTATGTTTACGCGTTCTTCGGTTGTTAAAGACCTAAAGTGATGTGAAAAATAATAAGGACACTAATGTCAAACTATAACATTTGATCAGAAAGTAAGTAAGAAGAGAAATTGCTAAAAATAACTGTACTTGTTTTTAGGTAATATATTACAAAAACGAGTTCCATTATGTTTTTTAAAATTGTTGTTTTTATTTAAATTTTTTTTTTAATAAATTAAACTTAAAATACAAATTTACTCAGTGAAAAAAAAAATAATTACACTTCATGTTTCCATTTAAATAATATTATAACATTAACAAAAAAGAAGAGATTCACAATTAATACTGTTCTAACTTTGTTTTCCAGTAGTTAATATTTTGTTGAGGCCCTTTCGTTTTTTAAAACTGCTAGGCATTCTTGGGGCATAGATTCAACAAGGTTTTGACAGACTGAAATCGGTATATCATTCCACGCAGCCTGAATTATTTCCCATAGCTGATCGCAATTCGTAGGACACTTTCCTCTAATTGAAGTTTTCACTATGTTCTACAAATTCTCAATCGGATTCAGACCGGGAGACTGCGCAGGCCATTCTAATAAATTTATCTTGTTATTCCCAAAGCACGTCTTGTTACACTTTGCCGTATGTTTGGGGTCATTGTCCTGTTGGAACACCCATCGGAGTGGCATATTTTCTTAGGCATAAGGAAGCATACAATTTTGTAGAACGTCAACATAATCTGTTGCTTTCATAATGCCCTGTATACGATACAGTGGCCCAACACCATAGTAGGAAAATGATCCCCAAACAATGATATTACCACCGTCGTGCTTTACCGTCTTAAGAGTGTATTTTGGGTTGTATTCCGTATTAATTGGTCTTCTTACAGTATGGAGACCCCCATCTGAATTAAATAAATTAATTTTTGTCTCATCTGACCATAGAATATTTCTCCCTTTTTTCTTGAGGCCAGCATGAGTGAACTTCAGCAAAGTTTAGTTTTTGTTGTACGTTCTTCTTCGACAACATTGGTACTTTTCTAGCACTATGAGCTTTAAGGTTTTTTTTTTTTATAAGTGTTATTCGAATTGTTGATGTGTCAATTTCTGTGTTTAAATCATTTTTTACCTGTTTCGATGAGATAAATGGATTCTGTTTTACACATCGAATGATTCCACGTTTAACTGTAGGTGTAATTTTTGGTTTTCTACCACGGGTTTCTGTTATCGAAGTCCAATTGACTGCATTTTCAACCATTGTTTTTGAAATTCCAAGCAACCTTGAAATTTTTCTATAAGAATTTCCATCTTTATGTAAATTTTTAATAGTTTTTCTTAGTTCTAGGTCACAGTGCTTAGATTTTCCCATTTTTCTCAAAAACTACAAAATGTAGCTGTTCTTAAGTTCGAATTGAATTTAAAGTTTCACTAAAATCACTCTTCTTACCTCTTGTACACAAAAAATAACTTTTAAAAATTTTGATATCATTTTATTTTAGTTATTAATATGCACAACTAAAACTCACTGATCTCTGCTTAATAACCTATTTTTTTTTAATGTATACGAATTATAAGAATTTTTCTAATGGAACTTGTTTCTGTAATATATTATCTGAAAACTAATACTAACTAATATTATCTAAACTAATAATATTTATGAGCAATTCGCTCATTTTACTTATTTTCTGATCAAATATTATTGTTGGGCATAAGTGTCCTTATTATTTTTCACATCACTGTATATTCGTAAATGGCAAACCTTTCAATAAATAAATAACACTTCAGACGACAGGTATTTAACAGCTGACAGCCTTGCCAGACCGTCTGTTTTGTGTACCAACCGTAAATATCTTAACTGTGATAAAATACAAAAGTATTTACAATTTAATTTTAAAAATTTATTTTGAAATGTTGTAATACTTTAAGTAACATCTCATAAATTGTAAGCTGTTCAAATCCGAATAAATAAATAAAATTGGTCCTTGTATTTGTAACAATTAGAAATATTCATGTGAGGCCCCACAAATGATCTATGTGTTAACATGATGTAGTAAAGGGTGTCCCAACAAGAACGCAAGATTTAAATGACTGATGCAGCAATTGAAATGTTTCTCTGGCTGTATGACATGTGGCGCCGTCTTGTTGAAACCACATGCCATCCACATCCATTTCTTCAATTCTAGGCACGAAACAACTGGTTATCATTTCACGATACCGAACACGATTGATTGTTTGCGCTTGACATGCCCCATTTTCATGAAAAAAGGTCCAATGATTCCTCCAGCCCAAATCCACACCACACAGTGACACGTTGAGGATGCATTTGCTTCTTGTGAATCACTCGAGGATTTTCCTCACCCCAAATACGACAATTCCATGAAGATGAAAATGAGATGATTTTATCGGCAAAATCAGCATTTTCATGTTGTCTCTCCAATACCCAATTAACGAACTCCCTTCGCTGTCCATGGTCAGTTGGCTTCAGTTCCTGGGTCAATTGAACTTTGTATGCATGAAGATGCAAATCTTTCGTCAAAATTCGCTGCATAGTGGATTTGGAGACACCAATTTGCTGAGCTCGGTGTCGAATTGAGGTGGATGGAGTTTGAGCGACATCATCATGTACAGCTGCGACATTTTCGGTCGATCGACCTGGTCGAAGGCGCGTTGTTGTCTTTACATCACTAACAGACCCAGTTTGGGCAAATTTGTCTATTAATCTCTTTACAGATGACTCTTTTGGAGCATTATTGTGACCCCAAATTGATCGCAATTTGCGAACTGTAGCCGCAAAACTTTCACCATTTTGGTAAAACAATTTCACAATGAGAATGCGTTGTTCATTCGTGCAGCGCACCATTTTTACTAACCTCGTACCTTCTACTATCAAACAATAACACTTGTTCAAATGTCAAACAATGACACTTCGAATGGCTCCAAATTTAAATCTTGCATTCTTGTTGGGACACCCTTTAAATCCATCATTTTGCAAGAGATTGAAGATTTTATTTGGCATAGTTAGAATGACAAAATCTGTTATGATCTGTTATGTGCAATAACTTTTTGCCATTTTGAAGTAATTCCATTATAGTTCTCTCAGAGAAACTCTCGTCCCTGTTGGCAATAACCAGGGTCAGTCGATTTACATAAGACAAATTTTTCACCAGCATAATCATTCGCCAAACGTAGGCAACAGGTAGTAATCAGTTAGTGCCAAATTTGGGCTATAAGGAGGATGTATACGAAGTTCTCAACGAAGCTTCCAGAGCTTCTGGCGAATAACTATCGACGTGTGTTTTTATTTAGCATAGTTAGAATGATCGTATTTGGCCTATTATATTCGATTAATTGTTGTCATTTTCAAAGTAATTCCATTATATCTTTCATATGGATAACCTCGTTCCTATTGGTAAACACCTGAAACAATTTCATGAGGGGAATTTTTCACTAGCAAAATCATTCGCTGTAGACAGAAACAAATGGTATTCATTTGGTGCCAGATCAGGACCATAAAGGGGACGTGTAAGAACACCTCAACAATTCTCCTGAAGCTTCTGATGAATCGCTATCGATGTTTGTGGCTTGACGTTGTTTTGCTGAAACAAAATTTCTTTACTTTTGGCCAAAAGATGGCCGCTTCTGAACGATTGTTCTTTAGATGGTCTAATTGTTAGCAGTACAGGTCAGAATTAAAGGTTTGGCTTTAGGGGAGCAGCTCATAATAGATGATTCTCTGTCAACACCATTAAACACATAGCAAAATGTTTTAGATTGTAAATCCTGGCTTGGTCGTCGTTTGCGCCAGTTCACCGTGATTCGATCACGGCCGTTTTGATTTGATGTTGTCATGAATTAACCATGTTTTATCACCAGTTAACATCCACTTTAGAAATGATTTGATTTTGTTGCGATTCAGCAATTACTAGCAGGTGGGCTATCGTTCCAACAGATTAACCCGTATGGTACCCAAACATCAAATTTTATTTGTGTAAGAATCTTGTGTGTACAGTTATTCAAGTGGTGCTTAACGATTTTTGGGCAATGTTTAGTTCATGGGCAGTCGGAACAATGCTTACGTAATGGTCGAACATGAAGATTTTCATTATTTTATCTACATTTCCGGCAATTGGCCTTCCAGAGTGTGGTGTTTGATGTTTGACTCAACTAAACTAAACTAAAATCGCGTATGATTGACTGTTATTGTATCAAAACCATAAACGTTATTGATATATTTAATCACCTGGCTTGAGATTTCGGCTTTATCGAGAAGAATCTGTAAAATATGGTATATTTTCTTTTTGCTGGCGTCCATCCTTGACACGCGCTCAAATAATTCTGAGGTAGGCGATCAAAAAACTGTTTAATTAATTTTTGAGCACGAAATTACAACGGAGTAGTAGAAGGGGACATAAGTGGGCCATCTAATGTTTAAATATTGATCGCTTAAAACTCTTTAATATATAGGGAATATGATAATAGGTATCATTTGGCACCATATGTTGTCGAAAGCGGGAAAACTAAGCAAAACATAGTTCATACGAGTATGTAAGGAACTATAACAAATTGACATAGTCAATACCTGAATAGGTTAGCACGCGATTTGGTCAAAATTTATAAGCAAAGCAGCGGTAGTTTTTAATAAAAATGTACATTTTTGAAACTCTAAAATCAATCTTGAGCGGTATTGTGCTATAAGCTTAATAAGATTTAGCCGACCTCTCAAGGAAAAACGTGTCCTCGTTAGTCAAGACATGATAAAAATATTCTAGTCAGTAATAATGATCGCTCCTATCATGTGGCGACGATAATAACGTATTTAAATAACTTCTATTGGGAAGCTCAATCCCACCCACTGCATTCATCAGACTTTGTCCATCATCACTTGCTGTGAAATACAGGGTTATCCATTTTTCGGTTTCAAAAGTAAACTTAAATAAAAGGCACATAAAGCTATGATTTCGATGAAACTTTTATTTCATTATAATGTTTGAACCTTGCCATTATGAAGTAGAATGTCATTTAAAAGACCACCTCTGTATTAGTTGCAGCAGTGGACTATCTTCAGATAATTTTTGCTCACCTTTTCCTACAATTCGGGTGGTATGTTTGGGGATTATCTACGTAAACACAACCTTAGACGTAGCCCCACAATTAACCATCAAGCTAAGTCCAGTCAGTCTTATACAACATAAGATATACCTATAGATTACTAAAGCTATTTTTTGGAAAAATAATAGCTTTTTCGTTAACTGAATCAACTGAATGATCAACTTCAAGATTCGAAACAATTTCGAAACCCTGTTTGGAAACTCAAATATAATAGTATTCTTCTTGTTTATAGAGGGGATTCCCACCATGATATCTCCTGTAAAATAATTTGGAATTTTCTATATAATGGTATACTTAACGTGGTCAAGGAGGACTCTCCACCTGCTAGAACATACAAATCTTCAGTGTCCATTAGGTCGTATAAGTAATTTGTATTACTCCCACGCCATCAAACACCTTCAATCAAATACAGATAATACTTATTACATTTACTGACTTTTAACAAACGTCGACTCAAATTCCGTTTATCTATAAACAAAAAACCGGTTTCCTCATAATGACTTTGTCCTTTTAACTGACCACACGCAAGCGCTCATCACGCTACTTTCACACTGTCCAAATGAAATGACAAAATCGGACACTTGAAACAACCCTTGAGATGCGCAATTTGATGTTTGCATTACAAATTCACAGTACTGACCAGTAAAACAAGACCTTCAAAGTCCTTCTAGCTGTTAAAGGGATAACTACTGGTCAGTTGATTATTTGTTTGTAATTTGTTTCATTGTTGTCATATGAAAGTCAACAAAAAACCGGATCAGCATAGTGGATACGTGTCATCCAAAAGGAAGAATAGTTGAGCGGTTGCTAACAAGGTTATCACATCACACTTCGAATGATGTAATTTGTTAGAAATTTAGTGGTAATTTTCACCTAAAAGCAATGACAAATTATGTAAAGTTTTGTGTTGGTCACTTCATTGTTGTTTGCTTGAATGAAGAGAATGAAGAGAGAGAGAGAGAGGGTTCATTTTTATAAAGATAACTGTACAGATAAATGGTTATTTAAGGATTCATGTGGTGTGGATTTGATAGAATTTTGATTGGTCATTTGAACCGATAATTAGCATAACAAAAACCTCTTCACACTACAGATACCTTCCGTCAGCTAAAACTAGTCGAAAGAAGGCACCTAAAAATTGGGAAAATTTTTCTTTATTTTTCAACATAATCTTCTTTTAGTCCGATACACTTTTTCCAACGGTAATTAGTAGATTCTATACCCTGTTTATAGTAAGAACTGTCAAACTTCTTAAAATAGCTATCAATGACAGACTTCACCTCTTCATTGTTGGCATATCTTTTACCGCCGAGTCATTTTTTCAAGTTTGGAAATAGAAAATAGTCCGACGCAGCTAAATCTGGCAAATAAGGTGCGTGATGAAGCAATTTGAACTTTAATTCATTAATTTTCGCCATCGCCATAGTAGATGTGTGCAATGAAGCATTGTCTTGATGGAACAACATTTTCCTTTTCGCCAAATACGGCCCTTTTTTCCATAATTACATCATCTAAACACTGCAATAAGTTAGCATAATATTCGCTGTTGGTGGTTTTCCTTTCTGAGGATAATCAATAAAAATAATCCAATGCGCATCACAAAAAACTGACGCCACAATCTTGCCTGCAGATGGAACCATCTTCGCCTTCTTTGCACACGATTCTTCCATTGAAGTCCACTACTTCAACTATTGCTTCGTCGCAGGTGTGAAGTGATGGACCCATGTCTCATCCATGGTTATAAATTGACGCAAAAATTCGGCTACATTGCGGTGAAACATCGCCAAATCAACCAAACTATACTGAAACATATACACGGCGCTGTTTTTGCTCTATTAATAGTAAGCGCGGCACCCATCTTACGCACAGTTTTCTCTTCTTCAAATCTTCGACAATCATTTTAGGTAGCTCACGAATCTTCAGCAAACGATCATTCAATACCATTTTGTGGATTTTTCTAACCGTGTCTGACGTGAACACCGTAACTGGTCGATCACTACGGTGTTCGTCTTGGCAAGTTGTACGGCCTCGTTTAAACTATGCTACGCAATATTTTATAATCGTAAACGAAAAAGCAGACTCTCATAAAGTAGAATCTAGTTGGGCTTCAATATTGGTTGGATTGAGACCTGTTAAATGGAAATATTGATTTGCTTAAAGTTGGCCAATTTTTTTCCTGCTTACAAATTCACTGAGATGGTTTACTTTCGATGGCTCCAATAAAAATACTAAACAGCATGGCGCCTTAAAACTTAAAACAGATGTTTCATAAGGTTGCCACTTTTCGCCAAAATAATTGTTTTCAAATTTTTATCACTATCTATGCATTAGATCGGCAAATACTTTTCCCATAGTAAAATATACCGCATTGCTTTTTAGCTCCCAAATTCCCCCACACAAATTTCGGCATATGAATGTCTATGACTGTGGACTTATACGAATAGTTTAAAGGAATAGTTGCTTCAATTTTGTTCCCTTTACGCGGAAGAACTTATAGGTAATTGAATAGACTTTCTACCAATAAATACAGGAACACATTGGAAAAAAGCTATAAAAGGATACAAAAATCTACGTACAATTAGAAAAAGTGCAAAAACTGGGGATTCGATTCTTCGGCAAAAGCAAACGTACGAAATACACACGTACTGTTCAATATGCCACTTCTTATGATGTCCTTTCTCTTACTTGCAATTTCTGAGGCTCAGTTGACGTTAAGGATGCTTAAATTAAGCATAAAACTACCTTTATAGGATGGATGTTAGCGGGGTCTTTAAATAAACAGCAATCTTAAAGTTACTCGCAAAATACACCCAAAATGTGAAATGCTAACAAAATGTAAATTTTGTGTTTGAAGAAAGAATTTAGGGTTGCCCGTAGAATACACCAAAAATATGAAATACAAACAAAATGTGAATTTTGAGTTTGAAAAAAGAGTTAGGGGTTCTTATATCAAACTACATTATATTTTTTGATAGTTATAATGAGAATGAAGAGTAAGAAATTGTTTTCAACTTTTGAGAATAACATTAAAATATTTATCTTAAAATATTTTCAGTTTTTCAGCTTTTAAGAAAGGATCCTTAATGTAAAGATTAAATTTTTCATTTTGATTTTTGTTATTGCTGTAGAGAATCAAAAAATTATTTCTAGTTACAAAATAAAATGCAAATCAGAAATAGCTTCAACGACCATTGGAATCATTATTTATGTCAAGAAAATCACATTGATTATTGTTAAAAATAATTGTATTAGAAATTAATATTTCTTTATGTACGTTTAGTTTAAGAGAATATGGCATTACAGTTTACTATTAAGCATTTAGTTTAGGAGATAATAAATATTTAAAATTTTACTCCTAGACATGGCATTAATCAAGTGCGATGTTGGTCTATTAGCCTCTTGATTACTTAACCTAAGTAATAGTACAGATGTTCAAAATCATATTAGGGGTTTGAAAATTAACTCCCTTTTTGGTAATTTACTTTTAATTTATGGCGCAACTGCATTTCAAATTGTGCTCATGGGTTTGGAAGAACTTCGTACATAAAAAAATCAGCACAATTTCATGTCCTGCTTGCGGGCATTTAGTTTAAGATATAATTTCACTATGTGTTCCAAAAATACACTTTAGGAAATTTTGATGAATTTTTTATAATTTTCGGTAGTGGCGACATCATAGTACAGGGTGTCCGTCGGGAAGGTATACTACTTTGTTTTGCCGCCATTTGGTAAACATTAGTCTTGACATTTCATATTTGGCAGTCGTACTAGAGACGGGGCAAATTTATTATGGAAAAATATTCGATAAACCAACGTGTTTAATCGTTAAAACATTTTATCAAAATCAATCATAGATTACAATGACAATGAGAAAGTTGCGTGAAATTTTTGGGAGAAACAACATGCCAACAAGACACACCCTTTAGCGTTAGTGAATTTCGAAAAAACAAGGTCTGTAGCTGATAGGGCCAAGTATGGACCACAACGTACTGCAAGATCGGCTGAAAACATTACTGCTGCCTCAAGAAAGTGTTCAAAACAATCCAACAACCTCAATTTGACGCCGTGCTCAGGAGCTTGGTCTTCAAAGAACAACTTTGGCCATAATTTTGCACAAAGATTTGCATTTGTTTCCATTTAAGATTCAGTTGACACAACAGCTTCATCTACAAAACCATTTACGCCGCCGTATATATGCCAACAGCATGTTACAGTTCGCCCATGACAACCCCGATTTTCATGAAAAATCATAATGAGTGATGAGGCACACTTTCATTTGAATGGATATGTGAATAAACAGAATAGTCGGTTCTGGGCAATGGAAACTCCTCAAATTATTCATCAGTTACCTTTGCATCCATTAAAAGTCACAGTCTGGTGTGCAATTTGATCAAGAGGAATCATTGGACCTTATTTCTTTGAAACTGAAAACGGCGTAATGGTAACTGTCAATGGGGAGCGATATCGTGATATGATTGAAAACTTTTTAACGCCACAACTGCATACTTTGGGCTTAATTAACATGTGGTATCAACAAGACAGTGCCACATTACATATAGCCAGGATTACAATAGAATTACAGCGAGACCTCTTTCCACAACAAGTTATTTTAAGAAATGGTGATGTTGATTGGCCTCCACGGTCGCCTGATTTGACTGCTTCGGACTTCTTTTTCTGGGGATATCTGAAAAGCAAGGTTTATGCATATAAACCAGAAACGCTTGAGCAACTCAAACAAAATTTTCGTGATGAAGTTAATGAAATACTGCGTGAAATGTGTGAGAATGTAATGAAAAATGTGCTTAAATCGACTCGCATTTGTGAGGCTAATAGAGGGGGACGTTTATGTGATATTGAATTCAATACATAATTGCCTGAATTAAATAAAACATTTATAAATATAAGATGCATTCTCTTTAATCAAAAATTATAAACATACAAAGTAGTATACCTTCCCGACGGGCACCCTGTATTACCGACGTCGTTGTAAAACACGTGTCGGTCTCAGGTATGTGGCTTAGTTCTATGAAAGATTTTTTCGATTTTTGAATATACGGCAACTTTTCTTTTGCATTATTTCATTAATGTACTATCAGAACTGTGTTACTTTCTTGGGTATATTATTATCCTTAAAAATAGTAGGTTTTAGACAAGGCTAATGTGTGGTGAAATTGTTCGTGTCCTGGGTGCTAACAGCGTTGAAAGCTACTTACTGCAGAGATAGGAACTCGTACAGATTGTAAGCTATTTGTTTGCGATAACTTTTCCGCCAGGGGAATATGTGAATGATCGAAAAATACGATACCGTTGCTGCTCTTAAATTAAACCAACTGTGCTCAAAGCGAAGCAATTTTCACTCAATTTGTATAAAATTTGCTCTCGAAGCACATTGTTGCCATGCATTTGTAAAAATATGCATAAAAATATGAAATAGATGAGAACATGAAATGCATTTCAGAGGCTCTCTGCCAAACGGTGTGAGATGACGGTATAGTAGAAGGTGGGTTATGCTGCAAGCGTATTTTGATAGGTAAGATTGACGAAATGTTTTAAAATATTTGAAAATTTTCTTAATGAGACCACACTCCTCAAAGACATTATTGGTAGATGAAAAGGGTCGTTAGCAAAAAATTTCAATTTCATTCAAAATGTGAATGAAATGTGTAAATATTTATTTCAGAGCCCTCTGTAAACAATTATTCACATGATATTTGTCTAGAGAGAGGTGAATTCTCTAGATATTACTTGCTCTATGTTTATTGCGCTTTTTTGCACAATTCTAACATGTCTACCATGGGTTGTTGTCGTCAACAATAATGCCGACAATAGCAAATCCACCAATGTTTTAGATAAGGATAAGTGGATGGCGTTCGGGTATTACAACCCCTAATCGTTGTGGACGCAATAAAAAAACAAGAAAAGAGAAAACTAATTCGGCTGACAAAAACAAAAAAAGAAAAAGAAGACAATTCATATAATTTCAAATTAATCTTAATCTTAAACACACAGGTACATATATCCGTGTTATCGTATCGTGGGTATCTTTCCAATATGTTTAATTTCCTATTGTCATTAGAAACGAGATGTTCGATATATATATTTATATATATATATATATAATAACATAACTATTATAGATTTTTGCAACAAATTTTTAACTTTAACTGGAATTCCACTTTTCATCATCTTATTAGAATTTCATTTCTTATTAGAATTTAATTCTATTACAGTTATGTGGTGTAAAAAATTAACACACACGACGCCACCTATCACCAAAAATCTTTAAACATTCATACTAAAGGATCCATAACATTACATAACACACTTTTTCCAGCGATATTCAATAGTTTTCATACCCTGTTTATAGTAAGGACTGTCAAACTCCTTCAAATAGTCATCAATCCCAGACCCAGTTTCTTCATTTTTAGTAAATATTTTACCACCGAACCTTTTTTTCAAGTTTAGAAATAGAAAATTCGGACTATAATTTATTAATTGTAGCCATCGTAATTGTAGATGTGTGCACTGGAGCGTTGTCTTCTTCGCCAAAAGAGGGTTTTTTCCATAATTTAATCACGCTACAATTAATTAGCAAAATATTCGCTGTTGATGGTTTTTCCTTTCTGAGGACAATCAATAAAAGCAACCTCATGCGCATATCAAAAAAACAGACGCCATGACCTTGCCTGTAGGTGGAACCCATTTTCATTCATGGTTAGAGAAACTCTGCTGAAACCTCTACTCGATTGAATTTTTGCTCTATTAAAAGCAAGCGCGGCACCCATCTTGTACACCACCTTCAAATCTTTGGTCAATATACGGTCAATATATACGATTTCACCTAGCACTCACACCTTTAGCCGATCATTTTTTAGATCTTCTTAACAGTGCCTGTTACAATTGGTCGACTACTAAGGTGTTCGCTTTGGCAGCTCGTACGGTCTCGTTTAAATGTTGCTACCCAATATTTTACAGAAGTCCACGAGGGTTTAACGTGAGTCTCGCCGTGAAGCCCTTACCCACGGTGTGCAACACACTGGACATATTACAAAGCGATTGCCAACGCCCCCTTGGGATAGCCAAGTGAACTTGGACTAACTAGAAAAAGGGGCTGACAATTTTGGTACTACCGCATATTGTCAACCCTTTCTTCACAGCCAGGAGATATCAAATTGATTATGCTAGTATGGAATATAATCCTCATTGGCGGAGGTGAGCAGACTCACCCAGAGTAGAGTCTAGTTCAGCTTTAATATTGACTGAACTGAGATCTATTAAATGGCAATATAATGGTGGTCAATTTTCTCCATGCTTATAAATTCATTGAGATCATTTACTTTTGATGGCTTAAATAAAAATACTAAACAACGTGGCACCTTAAAACGTCCAACATATGTTTTCTAAGGTTACCACTTTTCACCAAAATAATTTTTTTCAAATTACTAGCACCATCTACACGTCAGATCGTATGTTTTCTAAGGTTGCCACTTTTCACCAAAATAATTTTTTTCAAACTACTGGCACCATCTATATGTCAGATCGGCTAGTTTTGGGACTGCACTCGTATTTTAGTATGAGTAATAATCAAATTTAAAATGTTTTTTTTTTAAGATTTTGACTTACAAACCAATTGATAATAAAGAATCTTTTGGCGAGTATGTGCTTAGATTATATTATGATGGCATTTTTCGATACCCTAAACAGTTTTTAAGATTTTCGATCTCATGTTATGTATATACAAATTATTGTAATTTTTGCCATAATAAAGGGTGTTCCAACAAGAACGCAAGATTTAAATTTTAAATAAAACACAGATATTTAACAAAATCGTGAAACTTTATTATATCGTAAAGTAGACAGAATGAGGTTATGTATGGAACAACACATCGGGCAGATGACCGCCGCGGCTTTGCCACACACGCGATCTTTTAATGAAATTTTCAATAACCGTTTTGCTTAAATGCTGCGGTATTTCATTAATGCAGCGTCCAATTTCCTCTTTTAAGACATGAGTCGTCGTCGGCTTATTCGCGTAAACCATCGACTTCAAAAAACCCCAAAGAAAAACGTCTAATAGTGTTAAATCGCACGATCTAGGCGGTCAATTCTGGTCTCCAAAACGCGAAATAACACGACCGGGAAATGGCTGATGCAGCAATTGAATTGTTTCTCTGGCTGTATGACATGTGGCGCCGTCTTGTTAAAACCACATGCCCTCCACATTCATTTCTTCAATTCTAGGCACGAAAAAACTGGTTATCATTTCACGATACCGAACACCATTGACTGTTTGCGCTTGACATGTCTCATTTTCATAAAAAAAGACCCATTGATTCCTCCAGCCCAAAATTCACACCACACAGTGACTCGTTGAGGATGCATTTGCTTTTATTGAATCACTCGAGGATTTTCCTCACCCCAAATGCGACAATTCTGCATATTGACGAATCCATCAAGATGGAAATGGGCCTCGTCACTGAAGATGATTTGATCGGCAAAATCAGCATTTTCATGTTGTCTCTCCAATACCCAATTAACGAACTCCCTTCGCTGCGCATGGTCAGCTGGCTTCAGTTCCTGAGTCAATTGAACTTTGTATGCATGAATTGAGGTGGATGGAGTTTGAGCGACATCATCACGTACAGCTGCAACATTTTCGGTCGATCAACCTGGTCGAAGGCGCGTTGTTGTCTTTACATCATTAACAGACCCAGTTTAGACAAATTTATCCATTAATCTCTTTACAGTTGACCTTTTTGGAGCATTATTGTGACCCCAAATTTATAGCAATTTGCGAACTGTAGCCGCAAAACTTTCACCATTTTGGTAAAACAATTTCACAATGAGAATGCGTTGTTCATTCGTGTAGCGCTCCATTTTTACTAACCTCGTACCTTCTAGTAGCAAACAATAACAATTGTTCAAATTCCAAACAATGACACTTCAAATGGCACCAAATTTAAATCTTGCTTTCTTGTTGGGACACCCTTTATTTTCTTAGCTGCGGTTAAACTTTAAGGCATCCTAACGAATTTACAAAATTTTTCGACCTCACGCTAAATGACTACAAATTATCGCCCTTTTTGTCATAATATTTCATTAGACATAATCAAATTTTAAGGCATCTTAATAAATGTTAAAGATTTTCGACCTCATGTTAGACTATTACAAGTTGTGATCCTTTTTTTGATGAGAATATATTAGGTTCTGGAGAAATACTGCACTTTAACAAAGTTTTAAAGTTGTCCCAAAGAAATGTCTTCCTTAATTGTATACTTACTGCTGTTTCGGTTTTGCAAGTGATAAAAGTGATAGTGGATATTAAAAACTTTCCTTTAATATTTGCGTTCTCTGTGATTTACAACCAAATTTGTGTTACTGTAGTTAATTTGTGTACTTCTCCTCTGCATTTTTCTGAAATTTAACAACCGTTCCCTAATGGTTTTATTACTATAGAGTGAAATAGAAGACGATCAGGTTTAAGTTTACATATTCACCATATCAATCATTGCCTTCCCTTCAGAAACTAAAAGTCTCTCAGAGTCGAATTCATGTATGTCAAAAAATGATTTTAAAATGTTGTAAAAAGTGATGCGGGTATAAAAAGGAACTAAAAGAATATATATTTTTCATTTCTAAATGATGGATGTGTTTCATTTTCATTCTAATATAATGCGATTTAGGCATTTAGTTTAATTTCAAAACAGGATTCAATTTACCATCTATCTGCATGTATTTGCAGAGAAAATATAACATCCGATTTTTTTCAATATCATTGATTGATTGGAATTGCTATTCGCAATGCCTTGGAGAATTCATGAATTCAATAATAATTCATTTTACGTTTTGGCAAGGGTTTACCATTCTTTATTCCACTTCATTGTCAGAAGACAGAAAATATCGACTTAATGAAATTGTTAACTCAAAATGACTTGAAGGACTTTCTTGTCAATTCATAGAAGTGACACGAGCCCTTCGGGACAAAGTGGGTGTGGGATGCTGGGTGTAATAAACACGTTATGTCCTGCTAAAATTACAAATGGGATTGCTAACAATGTGTGACAGATGTTATTATCAATACAAGCGTGAATAAACAATAGATTTGTGGATTCCCCTGACAATTTCCTAACTGTTGTGGTAACACGTAAATCATTTTACTCCTGTTAGTGTTGTGGATATGCAACTAACAGACAAATAAATATCAAAGAAGTCATTGGTTACCTATTATTGATGTTGAGATGGGAATAAAGATATTAATCTCTGTATATAAACTAGTTGGATTAGATAGACATTTAGTCCGTAAACGGATATCTTGAAAATTTATTTTTGTACCAGCCCTGGTTTTTGGAAAATAATGTCAAGGTTCTCAAAATCCTACGAAAGAGACTTTCTAAAGTAATGGAGACTAAAATATAGGCCGGTCTGCCTATTTGCAGCACTGTAGATATATAGCTGGGAGACTAAATTTTTGCATGAAATTTTCGCATATTAATGGAAAATTTAAATTTGAAAATTTGTAAAAAATGGATTCATTACAGCAATCCAAAGAAAAGAAAGTCATGGGGTCTACCCGGTCACTCTACGAAGTTTATGCTCTGGATTTGGTGGGACCAGGCCTGTGTTATTTATTACGAGCTGTTGAAATCAAGCGAACCATCACCGAAGATCGGTATCGACTTCAATTAATGCGGTTGAACCGAGCGGAGAGGCACGAAAAAGTTCTTCTTCAACAAAAGTTATTCTTCAAATGCTGAAATGGGAAGTCTTACCCCATTCGTCATATTCTCCAGATATTGTGCCGTCCGATTATCGCTTGTTCCGCTCGATGGCACACGGCCTGGCTGACTAGCAGTTCCATTCATATGACGACATCAAAAGATGAGCAGTTTTACCGTGACGGAATTCAAGCTCGGCCAGAAAGATGGAAAAAGTAGCAGCTAGCGATGCGCCAGGTAAGTGTTGCCCATCGCTAGCTGCTACTTTTCCCATCTTTCTTGGATGAGCAATACTTACCTGGCCTTTTAATGTCGTCATATGAATGGAACTACTAGTTAGCCAGGCCAGGCCTTCATAATAAAGTTGCATTTTTATAAAAAAAAAAAACAGCGAGAAATTAGTTGCGCATTTAATATATGTATATGTATATGTATACGAGTATATATTACATATATACATATGTATATATATATATCTTATGGCGGCCCTTAGCTATAAGTAAATGTTAGAATGTTAGATTTTTGCTGCTCCCAATGATCCTCTGATCCTGTTTCAATGAACAAAAAAAAGTTATGTACAAAATTTCAGCTTAATCGGTTAACTTTAAGGCGCCCCCAAGTGGCTTCAACTTGTAACATAGTAACACTATGATTAATTCCTATAAAAATACGATATAATCTCCTCCATATCGCCCGATTTTATTTTTGTTTTCTTAGAAAAATTTATGTGGACACATCCAGGCTATCCCAGGAATTGTTTAAAATAAAACATTCTGAATTAAATGTCTCAAAAAATTCCAGACATAACTTGAAAAACTAAAAAAAATGGTTTTATATAATAACGTATGTTACTTCTATGTATAAGAGTAATGTATTTTGTATTTACAATAATAATGTCCATAAATAAAAACATTGTATGAATATAAGAACAACGTGTAAAATGCAGTTGCGAGATGCAAATGCTACTGGGTAAATCTGTCAGATTTGGTCTGAAGATTTACTTTTGGAAATTAGGTTCCGGGAGAGAGATTGGAGGTTTTGTTTTTAGAACTAAGGTTCTTAGTGGGATGTGTATACTTACGAGGGGGTTTCGTAATGAAGATGAGGAAAGATAACGGTTAACTTACATTATCTCAAGTTTTATTAGTATGTCGAGTGCAGACGCAGATATATATATATATATATATATATATATATATGTATATATATATACATATGTATATGTACGACTTCCTCATGGACTTGCACTATTTTCAAAATAAATGATCCAAAGAAAGGGTGTCCCAACAAGAACGCAAGATTTAAATGACTGATGCAGCAATTGAATTGTTTCTCTGGCTGTATGACATGTGGCGTCGTTTTGTTGAAACCACATGCCCAACACATTCATTCCTTCAATTCTAGGCACGAAAAAACTGGTTATCATTTCACGATATCGAAAACCATTGACTGTTTGCGGTTGACATGCATCATTTTCATAAAAAAAGGCCGAATGATTCATCCAGCCCAAAATCCACACCACACAGTGACACGTTGAAGATGCATTTGCTTCTCGTGAATCACTCGAGGATTTTCCTCACCCCAAATGCGACAATTCTGCCTATTGACGAAGCCATCAAAATGGAAATGGGTCTCGTCACTGAAGATGAATTTATCGGCAAAATCAGCATTTTCATGTTGTCTCTCCAATACCAAATTAACGAACTCCCTTCGCTGTCCATGGTCAGCCGGCTTCAGTTCCTGAGTCAATTGAACTTTGTATGCATGAGGAAATCTTTTGTCAAAATTCGCTGCATAGTGGATTTGGAGACACCAATTTGCTAAGCTCGAAGTCGAATTGAGATGGATGAAGTTTGAGCGACATCATCACTTACAGCTGCGACATTTTCGGTCGATCGAGTAGTAGAAGGCGCGTTGTTGTCTTTACATCACCCAGTTTAAGCAAATTTATCCATTAATCTCTTTACAGTTGACTCCTTTCTAGCATTATTTTGACCCCAAATTGATCGCAATTTGCCAACTGAAGCCGCAAAACTTTCACCATTTTGGTAAAACAATTTCACAATGAGAATGCGTT
Organism: Philornis downsi; assembly: GCA_019455685.1. Taxonomy (NCBI): domain Eukaryota; kingdom Metazoa; phylum Arthropoda; class Insecta; order Diptera; family Muscidae; genus Philornis; species Philornis downsi. The sequence continues at coordinate 445,193 of JAHXMU010000563.1, forward strand.
GTTCATTCGTGTAGCGCTCCAGTTTCACTAACCTCGCACCTTCTACTAGCGAACAATAACAATTGTTCAAATGTCAAACAATGACACTTCGAATGGCGCCAAATTTAAATCTTGCGTTCTTGTTGGGACACCCTTTATGAAATGGCGGATGATGTGAAATTCGTAAGTCGGAAGAAAATTTAGAGTTGCTGCAATTTTGCACTTTTTACAGTCGTGCTTCCCCGCTAACTATTTAATACTTGGAAGTCAAATTCGTGTCGACTGGTTCGGGAACAGTCTAAGCTAGGATTTATGTATGTGGCACTAGAATGCAACATCTGTCAATAACATCGCAGAGTGTACAGGCAGAAACTCATTTTTTTGCAGACATTACCTGGGCGAATTTTGCGATGGGAGTTGAGCCTTCATTCGAATAAATACCAACTAAACAAGGTGCTAAAGAAAAACGATCATAGAAGATACCGTGCCTTTATTAAGTGAGTTCTGTGGCAAAAAAAGACAGATTCTGGTGTCAGCAAAAATATCAAACATCGGCAAAGAGGACCATATTCGGATGAATGGGTATGTTAACCTTCCCCGTTAACTATTTAATACTCGGAGGTCAAAGTCGAATCGACTGGTTCAGTGGCATCGCAGGGTGTGCGCGCAGAAACTTGTATTTTTACAAACTTAACTGGACGAATTTTGCAACGGATTTTAAGCTTAGATTTGAATAAATTCGAAGTAAACAAGATGCTAAAGGAAAACGATAACAGACGACAGATTCTAGTGTCAGCAAAAATATCATCATGGGCAAAGAGGACCGTATTTGGATGAATGGGTACGTTAATCAGCAAAATTGATCAATTTGGGACGATGCTGATGTAAAAGTAATGCAATACATACTCTGTTTGATGTGGTTTGTGGGCCGGCGGTATCGTCTATACCTTATTAGAACTACATGGTAGCGCAATAGAACGTGCATGCTTAAAAAATAGATTAAAAAATAAATACAAAAGGTATGGTTAAAATCTAAAATCTAAGGCATTGTAGAGTAATAATTGAAGTTTGTTTTTTAAAAATAACATCATCTAAATAGTGACCCTCTCTACGACGGCACTCCTCTAACCACAAACGAAAATTATTGAAAACTTTCTTCAGTAATACTGGTGTAACGGCTGCCATTTCAACACGGATATTCTCCTTGAGCTGAACGATGTTTCTTGGATTATTACTGTAGACTTTGTGTTTGAGGTATCCCCACAAAAAAAAGTCAAGAGGCGTCAAGTCTGGACTACGTGGGGGCCTCTTTTCGAAATCAGTCTGCCAGGGAACATCTGATTCACCACCGCCATGGAGTCATTTGATGTGTGACAGGTAACTCCATCTTGTTGGAACCCAGTTCTGGAATTCACTATTCTTGAACTTTCAATTTCTGGAGCCAAAAATTCGTCCAACATCTCAACATAGCGTTCCGTATTAACCGTGACGTTTTAGCCCCGCGCAAGGACCAATTATTCATCTGCCAGAGATTGCTGCCCATACTGTCACTTTAGAACTATGCAATGGTTTCTGGTGTTTGATTTTGGAATTTTCACTGTTCCAGTAACGACAATTTTGACGGTTTACGAAGCCATTCATAAGGAAATGAGCCTCGTCAGAGAAAAGGATATTGTCAAAATTGGAAAATCGATTAAGCATTTCATTAGCAAATGCGAGCCTTGCTATGAAGTCAGACTCTTTCAATTCTTGTGTTAATTGCAGTTTATATGGATGCAGTTTAAGATCCAATGTTAAAATTCGTTGCAAACTTCGTCCCGATAATTGTAAGACAGACGATCTCTTGCGAGTCGACATTTGTGGATTTCCTCGTACTGACTCCATAACTCTCTCAACATTGTCTTCGGTCCTAGATGTTCTTGGGCGACCATTTGCTGGTGGTTTAAATGTTGAACCGGTCTCTTCAAAACGCTTTACCCATATTTTAATTAAATTAGCACTCGGAGCTTCACTAATTCGCCGTAGTCCATATTCAGCACAATATAGTCGCCTAGTAGCAATATATGAACGTGAGTTCTCGTAAAATGCGCGACGCTTCCCGTCGAAGTGATTCATAGCGACTAAAACTCCATGAGCCCGCCAACCCAACGATGTAGGCGCCCCCCCGCCCGCGCTTTTCTACCCCGCAAAAAAAGATGATGCAATATGCACGTTCTATTGCGCCACCCTGTACTTCATATTTTGTTCGCCTGGTTTCATACTAATTTATCTTTATTTAAGAGCAGAACCCAACACATTATTAGCAATAGTAGCGGCTGTAAATAATAACTCTACTTCGTTCTGTAGCATGAATGTTGACTTTTTCAGCTCTCTGACTTTTGGGCCGGCAATACCTACGGCTACATCCGCAATAGTTTAACAAAATTGTCAAAACCATAATTAAGGCTTAGCGTGAATTTAACTAAAACTCCACATCAAATATTAGTATTTTGGCAATATAATTAAAAATACCAAAAATTTCATAAATTTTCATATTCAACATGGCAAAGAATAAACAATGTGGGTGTATTCTGCATAAAACCATTGATATATTGATACTGTGATACCTGGAGAAAAAAAAATTTCGCTTAGTTTAATAAATATTTAACCATGACAAATGGTATATGCAGTCGATTTTCACAGACCAAACAGTAGACATGGCGGCGGCTTATGCTATGAGTCCTCCCATATCCTGTTGAACATATACATATTTACATACATACACATTTGGATATACTCGTAGATATGAATGCATTCATTGAATGCTAATAAATCTAGTGATATGGTGTTTGCGATGGTCCATAATACGCTTATGTGAGTGCATACAGGACCAAATATGAGTTAGAGTGACCCGCTATTAAGTTATTATTACTAATGTTTTAAAATTTAAATAAAATATTAGTTCCATGGTTAGTCATATAACTTGAATTTATCCTGATTACACTTTTACATTTTACACATCTACATTTAAAAGAAATTTTTTGGCAAAAAACTTATCATTTTATATAAATTTTTGCCTCAGATATGTAATTTGTTTCTTTTTTACTTGCTATTGTTAACACTATTTAGAGGCAGTCATCGAGTACTAACTTTGACTTGTTTCAGTTGCTGACATTCAAATCAAGACTATACAAAATTTTGATTCCGATTTCGACAATCGCAAAGCATTTTTACAGCCTTCTGTTTTTGATACAGGTTGCGGGGTAGAAAAGGCGCGGGCGGGGGGGCGCCTACATCGTTGGGTTGGCGGGCTCATGGAGTTTTAGTCGCTAGGAATCACTTCGACGGGAAGCGTCGCGCGTTTTACGAGAACTCTCGTTCATATATTGCTACTAGGCGACTATATTGTGCTGAATATGGACTACGGCGAATTAGTGAAGCTCCGAGTGCTAATTTAATTAAAATATGGGTAAAGCGTTTTGAAGAGACCGGTTCAACATTTAAACCACAAGCAAATGGTCGCCCAAGAACATCTAGGACCGAAGACAATGTTAAGAGGGTTATGGAGTCAGTACGAGGAAATCCACAAATGTCGACTCGCAAGAGATCGTCTGTCTTACAATTATCGCGACGAAGTTTGCAACGAATTTTAACATTGGATCTTAAACTGCATCCATATAAGCTGCAATTAACACAAGAATTGAAAGAGTCTGACTTCATAGCAAGGCTCGCATTTGCTAATGAAATGCTTAATCGATTTTTCAATTTTGACAATATCCTTTTCTCTGACGAGGCCCATTTCCTTATGAATGGGTTCATAAACCGTCAAAATTCTCGTTACTGGGACAGTGAAAATCCCAAAATCAAACACCAGAAACCATTGCATAGTCCTAAAGTGACAGTATGGGCAGCAATCTCTGGCAGAGGAATAATTGGTCCTTTTTTGTTCGAAAATGCGCGGGGCCAAAACGTCACGGTTAATACGGAACGCTACGTTCAGATGTTGGACGGATTTTTGGCTCCAGAAATTGAAAGTTTAAGAATAGTGAATTCCAGAACTTGGTTCCAACAAGATGGAGCTACCTGTCACACATCAAATGACTCCATGGCGGTGGTGAAGCAGATGTTCCCTGGCAGACTGATTTCGAAAAGAGGTGATATCCCATGGCCCCCACGTAATCCAGACCAGACTTTTTTGTGGGGATACCTCAAACACAAAGTCTACAGTAATAATCCAAGGAACATCGTTCAGCTCAAGGAGAATATCGGTGGTGAAATGGCAGCCATTACACCAGTATTACTGAAGAAAGTTTTCAATAATTTTCGTGTCCGGCTAGAGGAGTGCCGTCGTAGAGAGAGTCACCATTTAGATAATGTTATTTTTAAAAAATAAACTCCATTTATTACTCTACAATGCCTTAGATTTATTTTAACCATACCTTTTGTATTTATTTTTAATCTATTTTTTTGAATATGCACGTTCCATTGCGCCACCCTGTATTTGTGAAGCTGAATCGAAATTTCTTTCAATCCTAATCAGTTATTAAAACCTGAAAAATTGTATAAACAGTCTTGATCCAAATTTACAGCCCCTTTCAATGAAATGAATCATTCAATTCGTTCGTCAAATAAAAGAATAACTATTTGTACTCGTCTTTATAATTCGAATAATATTTGGTAGTAAAGTGTTTTAATTTTTATATACTAAATTTACCCTCAATTGATTATTGTTTTTTTGTAAATTAATATTAAGAACTTGATTAAGAAATATCGAAACGTGAATACTGAACGGTTTAGAAAGCTTCGTTAGTTAGTGCAAAAAGCCATATTGTCAATACTTTCCCAACGAACTATTCGTTCTGTAAATTTTATGGAAACGGACTGTAAGTTGTTCTATTTTGTTTGTATTTTATTTGAAAATTTGTAATGAAAAACAAAACAAACAACCTTTTTAAATAAATGTAAATGCCTGTGGTAGTTTGATATCAAAAATTTATAAAGAAAATCGTTAAATTTTCGTTGACTTCTAGAGGTTCGGATTCACATATTTTGCTGTTAAAAAACGACTCGTTTTAAAGTTCCGATTTAGATTAAAAAACGAAATTTAAAAATAAAGCTGCTTTTCTAATCTTCTATAATATAAAAATGAATCGCTAAATGTGTTGATAAGCGCATAACTCAAGAACGCCTGAGCCAATTTGGCTCAAATTTTTTCTCAATTGTTCGTAATTGCCTGGAGAAGACCTTCTGGAAAAGTCGAAAATTGATTTTTTGTATGGAATTTTGTGTGCAATTGTTCCGGAATGTCTTTTCGAATGGCAAAATAGAAAACTGTTAGTGGAAAACACGAAAAATTCCGGAAAAGCGAGAAAAATTTCAATCTGTTTCGACGAAATTTTCGTTGTGAAGCTCGGAAAATTTCGGAAAATTACGAAATTTATTGCGATAAAATATGTTTTGCGTGAATTTTGGGTAGAGAAGTTAACGAGACAAATAACAGATGGCGCTGTGCTGCGTTCAATGCTGAAACTGAGCGCAATTTGACAGGTGCACTTTTCGCATTGTGATTTTCTATTAAACAAATGTGCTATTTTTCTTGCTGCAATTGATTCGAGTTTTGCGTATTATTACATTGAATTCGGATACTCATATATCGCGTATCACATCCATTAACGGTACGAGCAGTACGATCAGTTGGAATTTAGTGCAATGTTTATCAATTCGATCATTTTTTCAGAAAATAAGTTTGCGTGTAAAAAGTGAGGTTACCTTATTGGATTGCGGGCATTTATTGCGATACATTCATTTCGTAAGTTTTTTTTTGGTTTTTTGAAAAAATTGTGTTTTTAATAGGATTAGTCAAAAAGGACTTTATTCCATTTCAGGGAGAGTTATTTGACTAATGCCACCTATTAGACGATCAAATCGTGGACTTCGTACACGTAGTGCAATAATTAGTCAGAAAGTCCGTGATAATCAAATGCAAGAGGAACGCGCAGAACATAATGGATGGAGACGTGCCCATATTGCACAAGTTCGCGCTGCACAATCACCACCTCACATCGTTCACATCGTCGAAGGAGGAACTCATCACCAAAGTGTTCCCCGGCATTGCACAAAATTATAAAAATCTCGATTGGATTAGTGAAAGGGCAATACTAGCAGCGAAGAATAAGGACGTTGATAACTTGAATTTGATTATTCAAAGTCAAATCGCTGGGGAACTGCATTCGTACAAATCCGTTGACAGCGTGACTGAAGAGGATGAAGCGACAAACTATCCGACGGAATTTTTGAACTCGCTTGATGTGCCAGGAACACCGCGGCATAATTTACAGCTGAAAGTAGGATCGATCATAATCATGTTGCGGAATCTGAATCATCCGAAATTGTGCAACGGTACGCAATTGTCCATCAAGAAACTGATGGACAATGTGATTCAAGCGACGATTATCGAGGGCAAATTCAAAAAAGAAGAAGTCCTTATTCCACGAATTCCGAGAATTCCAACTGATCTTCCATTCCAATTTAAGCGGATTCAGTTCCCCATTCGATTGGCTTTTACGAAGACAATAAATAAATCGCAAGGCCAGCCGTTGGAAGTCTGGGGGATTAATTTCGAATTTCCCTGTCTTTCGCACGGCCAGCTGTACGTTGCCTGTTCGCGTGTTGGGAAACCGTTTTCGTTGTTTGTTTTTGCGCCGGAAAACAAATCAAAAAACATTGTTCATCATATCGCTCTCTACTGATTTCGATTCCACTCAAATAAATCGCATTGAAATTTGAACATCTGTATTTTATTATTACTCGAGAGTTTATCTGAAGGCGTTAAATTGTGGCGAATCGAAGTTCGCCGAGTCCGCTAGTACTTGGATAGAAATACAGAATTAGTTAAATATCTAGAACTCATAGAGATTTTTTAGATAAGAAATGAATCGAAACCTAATACGAAAAGTCGTTTTCAAAATGAAATTGTGGATAGAATTAGAAAAAGAAAACTGAAAAAAACATTGAAGTTTCTTAAAGATTGCTATTACTATTTGTAGCTAATGTCCAGTAAGAAAAGACCACCCAGAGAAGTTAAAAAAATCCACTGATCGTGGTCTACAAGTGGAGACAAAATGGATAATCATCAATGAATTAATAAAGTGATGCTGTGGTTTTTGACACATTTTCATTGCTTTTTTTTAGCAGATTCTATATAGGAATACAAACTCTAAATCATTTTTATATTTTTCCCATTTGAATCAAAAACCACATAATTAATTAATTTAAGTTATTAATGAACAACAACTTTAAACACATGTTAAAAAATTTTAAGTTTTTGCTTCAGAAGCATATAAAAATACAAAAAATACTTAGTATTCTTACATTAACCGTCGGTTATAACGCTTTTGTTTCATCTATCTATTTGGTGTCAATAAAAAGAGAACCAGAAAATACTATTCTTTAGAATGACTTCTACTTTTTTCGCTGGATACCGATAGCAGCTAATATCCTTTAATGAAACTTGACTTAACCTTGGCCATTCTTACCTTGGCCATGTGAACAATTCAGTAGAAATAATTTGACATTTCAACAAGACTCTGCATCATCCCGTGAAGCCCGTGAAACCCAACGTTTTTTACAAGAAAAAATTCTCAGCATTATTTGTTGACAACAATGCCCATCATACGAGCTAACCTAACAAAGAAGACACAAAAAAGTTGGAAAAATTTTCTTTATTTTCCAACATAATCTCTCGATAGCTCGATTCACTTTTTCCAGCAATATTCAATAGCTTCTATACCCTGCTTATAGCAAGAACTCTCAAATATGGCAGAGCTTCATACATTCAGTGAGGTTACACGCATTCTATTTGTAGACTCATTAAGTGGGACCTGTAGTCTATCGATAATTGCGGATGGCAGTTTGTGAAGCTTTTACTAGACGTAGTCGATTACTCAACTATTTAAAGTGTTGAGGTCAGGCAAATCCATGTGACCGCCGCTATGATAGCTGTTTGCACGCGGACTCGAACCCGCGATAATGCGAATAATAGTTAGGGTGTAATAACCATCGGGATCAAAAAATCAAACCGTTATTTTCAATTTTTCCAAAAAGTATTTATTTATTCATTAATAACTATCTTGTCCCCTTCAAAGTAATCCCCCTCAGATATAATACACTTGTGCCAGCGTTTTTTCCAATCCTCGAAACAATTCTGAAACGCACTTTTTGCTATCGCCAACAGCTTCTATTTCGATTTTTCTTTTATTTCCTCAATCGTAGCAAAACGTTTTCCTTTCATCGGTGTCTTCAGTTCTGGGAAGAGGAAAAAGTCAGCGGGGGCCAAGTCCGGTGAATATGGTGGTTAAGGCATGATTGCGGTTTTGTTTTTGGCCAACAACTCACGTACAAGCATCGATGTGTGAACTGGTGTGTTATCATGGTGCAAAATCTATGATTGGTTTTTCTACAATTCTGTGCGTTTCTGACGAATTGCTTCGCGTAAACGGCGCATAACTTCAAGGTAGTATTCATTATTGACCATACGACCTTGTGGCAAGAATTCATGATACACCACGTCATTGCAATCGAAGGAAACAGTGAGAAAAACCTTCACATTTGACTGAACTTGAAGTGCTTTTTTCGATCTTGACTCTTCTGGACACTTTCATTGCAATGATTGGGCTTTGGTTTCAATGTCATAGCCATACACCCATGATTCGTCACCAGTTATGACCTTTTTGAGGAAATCTGGATCGTCGTTGATGACCTTCAACAGCTCCTGAGCGATGTCCATGCGACGTTGTTTTTGCTCAAAATTTGGCAATTTCGGAACAATCTTCGCTGCTGCACGTTTCATGCCTAAAACATCCGTAAAAATTGCTTGGCATGAGGCGAACGATATGCCAACATCATCAGCAACCTCTCTAATAGTGATTCGATGATTATTCAAAATCATTTTCTTCACTGTCTCAATGTTTTCATCGGTTGTTGACGTGCTTGGGCGACCAGGACGAGCATCGTCATTGACATCTTCTCGGTCTTCCTTAAACCGGTTATACCACAATTGAACTTGTGTTCTGCTCATAGTAGACTCGCCAAATGCCACAGTCAATATTTCAAATGTCCCTGCACATTTAATTTCATTTTTTACATAAAACTTAGTACAGTTTCTTTGATCCATTTTTTGAATAGTAAAAAATCGAAGAGGACACCAAAACACGACTAACCTTTTTATCTGTCAAAAACAAACTGACAATCCAAAATGGCTGATATTGTCAACATATATAACAGACTTCTGTATCAACATAACAGAAAAAAAGTGTGAAAATCGAGCATACGTAACTCACGAAATTTGAAAATAACGGTTATTTTTTGATCATACCTCGTATATAAATCCTTATAATTTCGCTCCGTCTAATGTAATCCTTTTCGGTTGCTATTCCTTTTTCGCTTTCAAAAGTAAAGCTAAATAAACCACGCAAAGCAACGACGTCGATGAGACTTTGGATTCATTATAATGCTTAGGCCTTGCCATACAATGTCATTTAAATGACGGCCTCTGGATTGGTTAAAGCAGTGGACCCTTTTGAGGCTCCTCCAGCGTCATTTTCATTTTTCATTTTCTTTTCAGTCATTTTGTGTTTTCAATCACTTTTTCCGGATGCAGTGATTTTTCCACAATCACTTCTGGATTCTCCGAGCCCTATTTGTGACAATTTTGCTTGTTGATATAACCACTGAGTGAGAAATGAGCTTCATCGCTTTAGAAAATATTATTCGATTTAAAGAATATATTTGAATCATCACTTTTGTAGTAAGTTTTAACTAGTTTTATGCGCTTTTCAATTGTTAAGTGATCCATATTCATAAATGACAAATCTTTCACTAAAAAAATAACACTTCAGATGAGAGATGTTGAAAATCTAACAGCCTTGACATACCAGCAAGGTATGGATAATCCATTTAGTGGTTTCAAAACCGCCGGTCTGGCAAGGCTGTCAGATATTGAATACCTGTCATCTGAAATGTCAATTATTTATTGAAAGGTTTATAAATGTACAGTATATAATTATTCTAGATTATTAGTGAATCCTTCCATAGAACAGTCTTGAATTACACAAACCGACGCGGAAAATCGTGATAAAAACCCTTCATTATTACGTTAATAAGTTCATTTGTCTGAATTCCCACATGTTTTGCATCCGATTACCAATGAGTTAAATTTTTCTGTGATGGACTCTTTTCACTGCTACTTAACTGATGCTGATTTTGTAATAAAAATGTGATAGACGGATGCTCATCCGAGACGTAGAAACTAAATCCAATTCAAATCCAATTCAATTCAATTCCATTCATCCAATCAGTTTGAAAAGGATGAGCTTCCCTCATTCCATAAGATTATACGCATTTTTATCTTGTGACTTACTAAAAGGGAGTGATCACGGCATATCGTTTAATGAAAATTCTGGAAATAAGTTTGAGAAGTTTCTGCTAAACATTCCAAGCCGGAGTACTGTAAGCGTCCAAAGCAGGATAGATATTTGTAGCTGTCGCGAACCCATTATCATATACATGATAAAAGCGTAACCAAGCAGTGTGCCCCCGATTTCCTCAAAAGGGTAGTTCACTATAAAGTTAAATATGTAGACAAGTTTGGAATTACGCTAAACTTCTCTAGAAAACATCACATATAAATAATTGCTTCAGTAGCAAATGTCCTTCGAAGTTTTAATAAAATGAGTAACCCTTCACTTATTTCACATTTCTTATGCTGGATTAATATAAAATATCATTTGTTTTTATTTAATACCAGATTCCAATATATTATTAACAACTGTTGTGGTTTTGTATTTACTACTGCCCTCTATAGTTCAAATTGTGACACTGTCGCCTGTCTGTCTTTCTGTCTGGTAAATGTCAACAATATCGGCAAATGTTTAACGAAACTGTCAAAGCCATAACTATTACCGCATTTGAATTTAGCTACAACTCATCATCAAATATTAGTATTTCGGCAATATAATTAAAAATACTAAAATTTGCACAATTTCCGATTCCAATTCAATATGAGAAAGAATAAATAATGTCGAATATGTGATACATAATTCATAGTTATATTGACATTTGGATATCTGAAAAACAATATTTGTTTTAGTTTATTAAACATTTAACCATGACAAATGATGTATGGAGCCGATTTTTGTTTACCAAACGACAGACAGAGCGGCTGACTAGGCTAACAGTTTTTCAGGATCCTGTTGCAGAGGCACTCATATATATACGAATGTAGGCATTCATCAAATGCTAATATTAGAGTGGCTCGCTGTTGAATTGTTCTTTTAAAAAAGCTGTAACAACTTTGAATAGTAAAACAAAATAACTTCGCATCCCACAAACGAGATATAGGAGAGCTTGTCTCATTCAGTGAGCTTACACGTATTCTATTTCCAGACTTACTCAAACGGGACCTACAGTTTAATGACAACTCTGACTGTCACAGTTTCAGAAACATTTATCAGCCTTTTCGACAACTCGAGTGCTTGAAGTGATCGCCAGACACATCGAGGTGAACGCCGCTTAAATAATAATAAGTGTCTGTGTGCGGGATTGAAACCGGGATCATACGAGCGATAGTTAACTATCGCGACACGGTCGGAATAGTAATAAACTAAAAATAAAATGCAAACTTTTACTTATAATATATGTAGATATAATAAAAAGAAATTTATTATTTTTCCAATAGGTGGCCTTTGTAAACTGTATTTCGCACTGTATAGCTGCTATCGGCTTACGATAGAGGGCGTTAGAAAGATACGATTTTATACTCAGAAATACCAATTAGACAGTTTTGTGGTTGCTTGACTCAACATAATTTGAGCATGTGTACACTGATGGATACTAGCAAATAGAATACTCGCTATATTTTCCAACTTTTCATCGAAAAAAAAACCAGCAAAGATAAAATACGCCATATTTTACAGTTTTTCGTCTATGAAAGCGAGAACGCCAGTCAGGCGGATGAAAGTATGAATGGAATTTATTAAGGTCTGCAGCTGTAACAGCCAATAACGAGCAAATTTTGTTTCGTCGATTTGATGTCAATGTTGCGCTACTCTCAAGAATGTCAATTGTCGATAATATTGATAAAATAATGGACATCGTCGAGTTGTACCATCCCGTAAGCACTCTTCTGGTTGCGAGGTGCAAATATGGTTTCGTTGATTTGATGTCAAAGATGCGCTACACTCAGGAAGACCAATTGTCGAAAATGTTGATAAAATAATGGATTTCGTCAAGTTCGGCCAACCTGTAAGCACTGTTTCGATTGCCAGGAGCAGATTTGGTTTCGTCGATTTGATGT
>JAHXMU010000563.1:457512-592774 GCA_019455685.1 Philornis downsi
TGGTTTCGTCGATTTGATGTCAAAGATGCACTACGCTCAGGAAAAAACAATTGTCGAAAATGTCGATAAAATGGCAGATATAGTCAAGTTCGATCGTCCCGTAAACACTGTTTCGATTGCCAGGAGCAAATTTGGTTTCGTCGATTTGATGTCAAAGATGCGCTACACTCAAGAAGATCAATTGTCGAAAATGTCGATAAAATGATAGATATCGTCAATTTCGACCGTCCTGTAAACACTGTTTTGATTGGCAGGAGTTAAACATTGCACAACAAACCGTTTGGAGACGCTTGAATAGGGCTGGATATAAAAATTAGCTTGATTTATCAGTGCCGTAGGAGTTAACTCAAAAAAAAAAAAAAAAAAAAAACACATGGACGAATTTCCATTTGTGAACCGTTGCTGAATCGCAACAAAATCGGCCAATTTCTGAAGCGGATGGTATCTGATGATAGAAAGTGGGCCGTTTACGATAACATGAAGCGAAAAAAGTCATAGTTGATTTGCGGTGCGGCAAACAGGCATGATTGATGATCAGGTAAGTTTTGCAGTGTGTTTGGTGGGATTGGCAGGGAATCTTCTACAATAAGCTGCTTCAAACTGTTATAGAGTAGCAGAAGAGGTAAGATAGGCCTCACATCCGTTAATGGGAAGGCTGACTGGCTGAAAAAAAGAGTTGGCGGTAGCTTGCTCATAAAACTGTTGGCTTCTACTCCTAGATAGACCAAGTTAACTTGGCAATCCCAAAGGGGCGCTAGCAATCGCATTGTAACATGTCCAGTATGATTATCTGACCGTGAGTAAAGCCTTTACGGCCAATTCGTAACACCAAGTTTCGATAGTATTTCAAAATCATGGTCTTTCCAACGGAGTTTGTGTCGCCTTCTTCGAAAACTTTCTGCGATGGAGCACTTGGGTCCACAGCCTACGCAATAGCTGTATATTAATGCGTTTGACCACACCAATGTCGGTATATAGCTCATACAGCTCATTGTTCAAGCGATGCCGATACTCTCCGTTAACGATGATGGGTCCATATATTTTTTGGAGTACTGAGCCAGTACTGATTTATCCGCTTGCGTCATAAGCCAGGATTTTGCGTCATATATTAAGATATGTAGGTGGAACCAATGTCTGATACAGTCGGATTTTTGTTTGTCGAGAGAGGTCTTTATCATTGAATCGCTTGCGTAGCCCATAGTAACATCTGTTAGCAGTCAATACTTTGCTCTTTATCTCTAGACTGACATCATTCGTTGTGTTAACAGCGGAACCGAAGTAAATGAATTGTTCCACCACTTCAAAATTATGGTTGTCAATGTTCACACAGCATCCCAAACGAGTAGACTCTTTGTTCGTTGAAACCAATAACTTTGTTTTGTTCTCGTTTACCGCCAGACCCATTTTTCGTTGCTTTCTTCTCGATGCTTGAGAAGGCTGCAGTGACATCAAACAAAACAAACAAATTCGAATCGCTAAAATAGCATATTATTATAATATTCGATGCATGAAATAATGAAGGTGGAATTTAATTTAAGGCATTTCTTACATGTGGCTTGCAGACCTTATTCAATTTTACTTTTCGAATTGAAGCCTTCACTGTCTTATTGTTTAATAGCAGAACAAATCTATACCTATTGTTTACCTATAAGTAGAGCAGACCTAGACCAAACCTTTCAATGTTTGCGAAAACTTTTCCATTATGGAAATTTTGTGTCATCTAAAAGTAGAAAGAAATAACTGAAAACGAATCACTTTAGTGTGGTTGTGGGGGAAAAAGTGCTGCAAAAACATAAAAAAATGGTACGTGATATGATAAAATGACAACCGTATGCGAAAATACATATTCTAATTCAATCAGAACACATTGACGCTAACACTGGCTGCCATATTTTATTTCACACACGTCTGTACTTCCATGCATATATAATCGTATACGCCTCTATGTAACATAAAAGTTCATATATTCACGACTATTTGACTTTGACTATTTTCATTAGATTTACATTTTATGTGTGTTTATTCCCATCAGAATCAAAATGGAAGTTACCCCCTCCTTTTTTTCCAATCGTATCAGCAAAGTGAAAATATAGAAAGAGACTAAATAAATAAACGGTGTCTGATGCTAGGCGACTTTAGGCTTTATTGTTTATATAAATTACTATTTATTAAATTCGAAATGAAATGAAACGAAATGAAAATGTACGAATTTGAGTCAGGTAAATTGACCATTTTCATTAGATTTACATTTACATTTACTCTCAATCTATATCCTTTTGCAGAAATTTGGCTTGCTTGTATTTGTATTATATATGTAATACATTTGAATATTTAAATGTAAGATGTAGCAAAAAGAAACTTATTAAATTTAACATAGTTAAAAGGATCCGATTAAAATATGAACGAACCATTTTGTTTGATAACTTTTTGCCATTAGAATGATATTTGATATCTTGTAATCACTTTGAAGGTATTTTGGCAGTGAGTGTGACAAAATCAGCATCAATATCGAATGGCTAATATCGAGTGGTGAATCATTAATTTGAGTTAAAGATTATTAAATCGTATTCAATAAAGCATTATGGAACAAATATCTCTTCTTGAGCTTAGTATTTCAAAGAAAAAAAAAATACATTTACTACAATAAAAAGAGTTTGAGGCCCACAAATAAAAACAATTTAAAGCAAACTTTAAACATTTATTTTTGAACTCTTTCAACATGATTACTATAAATGAAAGCTGTAGGACCTCAAATAACTGAAGCATATTCAAATTTTGTTCATGCAAACAATGTATATGAAATCTCTTTAATGTGGAATTTCTACGTATGAAAAACAATGAAGGGCTTATTTTGGAAACAATGTAATTAATATGAGGTACAAATATTCATTTGGAATAAAATACTACAATTATTTAATCTTGAATTTCAGATACATTTTTTTAAAGCGAAAAACTCCACCGAATACATAGCAAAAACCTTTTGGTCTGTCAATATTGGCTTGACCACCGCAATTCGATCACAACTATTTTTCCTCAACATAATATTGGGTTTCAGTTACCTTACATTCTTTGACCGGCGGTCATCTCAATGTGTCTGATAAGCACTTCTGGTGGTTTTAAACGATCTTTCGACTTCTCCGAAAGGTCATTTGCATACACTTAGAAAAAAATTAAGAGGCATACCATAAATTATTGACTAAATCACAAGTTTGTTCACATCTTTCTGCAACAGGTTGATATCATAAATTTACGAGAGCGGTCCCAAAACTAGCCGACTTGACGTATAGGCGGTGGCAGTAGTTTAAAAACAATTATTTTGTCGAAAAGTGGCAACCTTATAAAACATATGTTTTAAGTTTCAAGGCGCCACGTTGTTTTGTATTTCGCTTGAGCCAGACGATCTCAGTGAATTTGTAAACATGGAAAAAATTTGATCACCGTTATGTAATCCAATATTTCCATTTGAAAGGTTTCAGTCCAACCAATATTACAGCCGAGCTAGATTCTACTCTGGAGAAGTCTGTTATGATGTAAAATATTGGGTAGCAGAGTTTAAACGAGGCCGTACGAGCTGCCAAGACGTAGTGGTCGACTAATTGAGGTGTTCACGCTAGATACGATTAAGAAAACTCACAAGATGGTAGTGAATGATCGTCGGCTAAAAGTGCGTGAGCTAGCTGAAATGAAAGGCATTTCAAAAAGTGGTATACATCGTAAATTGACCGAAGATTTGAAAATGAGAAAGCGGTGCGCAATAGAGGAAAAATAGCTTAGTGAAGATGTTTCAGCAGAGTGTTTGGCGATGTCGTCGTTGTCACCGCAATAATGACGAATGTTTGCATCGATTTATAACCATGGTTGAGACATCGGTTCACCACTCCACACCTGAGACAAAGGAACAGTCAAAACAATGAACTGGAATGGAACAATCGTGTCCAAAGATGGCAAAAACGGTTCCATCAGTAGGCAAGGACATGGCGTCTGTTTTTTTTCGATGCGGATGGAATTTATGTTTTATTGAGTTCTATTTTTATTGATTATCTTCAGAAGGGAAAAACTACCAACGGCGAATATTATGCTCATTTATTGCAGCATTTAGGCAATGAAATTATGGAAAAAATTCCGCATTTGGCGAAAAAGAAAATGTTGTTTGATCGAGACAATGTTCCAGTTTACACATCAACTATTGCGATGGCCAAAATTATG
This sequence comes from Philornis downsi, assembly GCA_019455685.1. NCBI lineage: Eukaryota > Metazoa > Arthropoda > Insecta > Diptera > Muscidae > Philornis > Philornis downsi. The sequence goes on from JAHXMU010000563.1 coordinate 461,719, forward strand.
GAAGTAAAGTGATAATTGTTTCATCACGCGCTTTATTCGCGCTTTATTTAGCTTTCTCGAACTATTTTTTATTTCCAAAAGATTTGCCAACAATAAAGAGGTGAAATTTGACAATTCTTACTATAAAGATGGCATAGAAGTTATTGAGTATCGTCTTTCTTAGGACTTTCTTAGGATTCTCTCATTTCACTGCTTTGACTGTTTTTTTTTTTTATCTCAGGTATGAAGTGGCAGACCTACGTACCATCCATGGTCATAAATCGACGCAAAAATTCAGCTTTATTGCGGTGAAACATCGCCAAATCAACTTAACTATACCGAAACATGTACACGGCGCTGTTTTTGCACTGCTGATAGTAAGCGCGGCATCCATCTTGCGCACACCGTCTTCAAATCTTCGGTCAAACATTGTCAAACCAACTAAACTCTACTGAGACATCTTTACGACGCTGTTTATGGTCTATTCAAAGCAAGCGCGGCACCCATCTTGCGCTCAGCTTACTCATCTTTAAATTTTCAGTCAATATACGACGTATTGCACTTTTGAAGTGTCAACTAGCTCACGAATCTTCGGGCGATGATCATCCATTACCATTTTGTGGACTTTCTTAACAGTGACTGGGTGGGCACCTCAATTGATCGACTTGTACAGTGTTCGTCTTGGCAGCTTGTACGGCCTAGTTTAAACTCTGCTACACAATATAGATCGGTTTTAATATTGGTTAAACTAAGAACTTTCAATTGGGTATATGAAAATATTGAATTACCTAACGGTGACCAATGATTTTCATGTTTACAAATTCACTGAGATTGTTTACTTTTGAGGGCTTAAATAAAAATGCTAAACAACGTGACGCCTAGAAACTAAAAATATATGTTTTATAAGGTTTTCACTTATCACCAAAATAGTTTTTTTTTTAACTACTGGCACCATCTATACGTCAGGTCGGCCAGTTTTGGAACCGCCATCGTTAAACATATAGACTGACAGGATTTTATTTTCTGTGTGTTATGGATAGGTTTCTGTACTTTCCATCCTAGGTCGATGAAACTGTAGAAAGTTACTCCATAGTTATTGCGAACGGTTTGTAGTGGCTTAGTCAGTTTGAGAGACGTGAAAAATTACATTTATTTTAGTTACAGTTAAGTGGCGGAAACTTTTTAGAAACTGTTTAAAATATGTGGGAAAAAAACTTACATTAAAATTGGATGAACAGCATAGCAGCCAATATGTAACACGAAACTTGTGTAAAAGCGGACCTCTGTCTATTTAAATTCCTATGAAATTGTAATATTTATAGTATAATATTAATATTTATAGTGGTACTTTAGTGAATTTGCATTAATTGCGATGCGAAATTGAGTTGAAAATTTAGTGCTTCGCTATGTTCGTAAGCAGTTATCTGACAAACTGTATATGCCACAGGCTTATCTATGTATTGAAGATGTTGGATGTTGTAACAACATTCATCGTAGCTAAACGTCGATCCTTTTTTCTGTTATCATTTCTGCGATGGCCATAGCATTCTAGTCTCTTTTCTGGTTGGATACTTGAAATTTTTGCACCGTCACTTTATTGATATTCATAACATTTTGATATCACAATCATGTAACTGTGGAAAAAACTACGTTCCATTTAAGCGTATTTCTGTGTATTCGCCCAACATTCCTTATGAATTCTTTGAAAAATCTTTTTCACACTCAAACGACATTTACGCTCCATACACTCCCACTCATATGTCAGTATCATGAGGGCTTGAGGGCATTAAGGAATGCAATGGACATGCAAATCGTTTCGAATATCCTGATACGTTTACGCGCATATTGACAGTTTTGAATGGTCTGCAATGGGGAAGAAGTAGAATATTCATGAAGATTTTGAGAAATTATGAAGTTAGCTTTGGTGGTAACGGAGTAGTTTAAAGGCAATTGAAGTAAAGGCAGATCTCAGAGAGGTAAAATTAAATTATACTTGCACATCGTAAATACGTAACGTAAGTTTTTGTTGTGAAGTTAACTTTTGGTTATCAAATGTGATTTTTTTTCAACATTCATGGAGTATTGCTAATCTGATTTTTGTTAATTATGGATTATTTTCCATGTTTTCGTTGGTTCAAATTGATGCCAATGGCCGAAATGGAGATGGGCAGCAAGACCTGGCACACTTCTTCACAGACTGCTGCTGTCTACGCCTATATGCTGTCGGAAAATAAGAATTGACTCTTAATAAATAAAACTCTAAACCAAAGTGATATACAGTGAACTGTTGCTTAGTATTTTTATTTCGAGCCATATAACGTAAACGATCACAGTGAATTTGTAAATATGGAAAAAATTGGTCACCGTTATAAAAATCAATATTTGCATTCGAAAGATCTCAGTCCAACCAATGTAGTATGCTCCAATGGGAGTATGCTCCTTCGTTTACAGCAGTAAAATATTGGGCAGCAGAGTTTAAACGAGGCCGTACAAGCTGCCAAGACGAACCGTAGCGGTCGATCAATTGAGATGTCCACGACAGACACGGTTAAGAAAGTACACAAAATAGTATTGGGAAGGAAAAATAAAACAATTTTTGTGAAAATTTACCTTTAAAAGTAAAAAAGTTGATATTCAAATTATTAATCAAAAAAAAAAAAAAAAAAAAAAAAAAATATGAACAAGTTTTTCCGTCAAAACAACTATGAAATCATAAATAAAACAGCGACAAAATTAATCCCCACTGTCCGCTGAAATCATCGCAAAATTCCCTATAAATACTACATTTGGTATAATACATTGTTTTAATTTTCGTAATTATGGAATATGAGGCTTTAAATAGAGGTTTATCCTGCAATTTTATCAACTTCCCTGTATAAAGATTGTACAGAGTAATAACAAAAGGCATTCTTTCCAATGATAGCGGCAAAATAGTGGAAAAAGAGAGCTTGATTTGTAAAAGAAAAACCAATTTCAATTTCTATTTTATCCACTCATAATCACGACAGAAAATCACAGAAAGCTATAAAAAGAACATAAAAAATTCTATTGTTTTTAATATTTATAAATTCAGGCCATGCAATGATGATTAGATCACGCGACTATCATACATATGGTGGGTTTGAAACCCAATACAACAACCTATCATTTTTCGAGCGGCGGTCATTTCGATGTGTCTGACAAACATTTCGATTAGACGAGTAATCGAGTAAGTCCAGTAAATGTTTCTCAACACGATGTTCGAAATTGTCGTAGGTGCCGTTGAGAGAGAGTACAAATATGGAATGCATGTAACTTCACTGAATATGAGAATCCCTCCTATATCTCATTCAAGGGATGCAAAGATATTTGTATTCTTTTCATTTGGTATTCAGGTAAAGCTCACAACCTCTAAATATATATAAAATCAACATATATAGTGCTATCCACCTAGTGGTTTCAAAACCACCGGTCTGGCAAGGCTGTCAACTGTTAAATACCTGTCATTTAAAGTGTTATTTATTTGCCATTTACAAATATGGATTCTTTAATAACCAAATAACTCTTAAAATCACCGCAAAAGTGGTAATTCAAATGTGATCCAACACGACCGATTTTGGCTTCATTGCATGAGAAGTTTCCAGAAAGTGTAATTTGACGTTTTGGCTACCAAGATCATGCGATTTGACGCCCTTAGACTTTTTTTGTGCTCCTACGTCAAAGACCGTGTTTACGGGGATAATCCTCAAACGTACCGTCCAAATATACGACAAAATGATCAAAGACTGCCTCAAAAGGATCCACTGCTGTAACCATCCCAAATGCGATCATTTCAATGACATTGTATTTCGAACATAATGGCCAGGTCCAATAATGAAATAAAAGTTTCAAAATCATAGCTTTATGTGTGTTCTATTTAACTTTAGTTTTAAAACCGAAAAAAGGATAAAGTTTATAATAGATCAGGTACGTTATAGAGTACTGCATGAAAATATTGGCATTTGAATGTAGTAAAAATATATTCATTATTTTTGTATGACGTTGAAGACTTTATTTAGAATAGTTAGACTGATCTGATTCAGGCTAGATATGCACCGTGTTGGTCGATAACTTGTTGCGATTTGAAAAGCAATTCCTTTATCTTCGTCTTGTAAGAACCATCGACCTTATTGCGAAAAAACAGGGACAGTCGATTTTCACAAACATATCTCTTGAGGTGAATTTGTCACCAGTAAAATTATCCGCCATATATAAGTTCCGAACTATAAGATGGATATATAAAAATGCCCCAACCAAGCTACGTGAGATTCTGGCGAATCATTATCGATGCGTGGCCTGGAGTTGTCCTAATGGAATACAATTCCTCTTCTATTTGCTAAAGTTGACCACTTCTGGGTTGTTACTTTCTTTACACTTTTTTCTTATTATTAAGAATACCGAGGACCGAATTAAGAGTTTGGCCTTAGGGAAGTAACTCATAGTACGAGATGTGATTAAAAAATAACCCTTATTTTAAATTTTTTTTCAAAAGGTACTTATTTATTTACTAATTTCTATTTTATTTTCTTTAAAGAAGCCCCCTCAGATGTAATATACTTGTGCCAGCGTTTCTTCTACTCCTCGAAACACTTCTGAAACGCGCTTTTTGGTATCGCCAACAGCTCCTGTTTCGATTTTTCTTTTATCTCCTCAATCGTAGCAAAACGCTTTTCTTCAGTTTTGGGAAGAGAAAAAAATCAGCGGGGGCCAAGTCTGGTGAATACGGTAGTTGAGGCATGATTGCGGTTTTGTTTTTGGCCAAAAACTCACGCACAAGCATCGATGTGCGAGCTGGTGCGTTATCATAATGCAAAATCCATGATTGGGTTTTCCACAATTCTGTGCGTTTCTGACGAATTGCTACGTGCAAACGGCGATAACTTCCTTATTGACCATACCGACCTTGTGGCAAGAATTCAGGATGCGCCACGCCATTGCAATCGAAGAAAACAGTGAGCAAAACCTTCACATTTGTCCGAACTTGACGTGCTTTTTTCGGTCTTGGCTCTTCTGAACGCTTCCATTGGGATGATTGGGCTTTGGTTTCAATGCCATAGCCATACACCCTTGATTCGTCACCAGTTATGACCTTTTTGAGGAAATCTGGATCGTCGTTGATGACGTTCAACAGCTCCTGAGCGATGTCCATGCGACGTTGTTTTTGCTCAAAATTTAGCAATTTTGGAACAATCTTCGCTGCTGCACGTTTCATGCCTAAAACATCCGTAAAAATTGCTTGGCATGAGCTTAACGATATGCCAACATCACCAGCAACTTGACGATTATCCAAAATCATTTCCTTCACTGCCTCAATGTTTTCATCGGTTGTTGACGTGCTCGGTCGACCAGGACGAGCATCGTCATTGACATCTTCTCGGCCTTCCTTAAATCCGTTATACCACAATTGGACTTGTTTTCTGGTCATAGTAGACTCACCAAACGCCACAGTCAACATTTCAAATGTCCTTCATTTCATTTTTTACACAAATCTTAATACAGTTTCTTTGATCCATTTTTTCGAATAGTACAAAATCGAAGAGCGCACCAAAACACGACTAACGTTTTTATTTATCAAAAACAAACTGACAATCCAAAATGGCTGATATTGTCAACATATATCTATATAATAGACTGTGTACCAACATAACAGAAAAAAATGCGAAAATCGGACATACGTAACTCACGAAATTTGGGAAAAACCGTTTTTTTATCACACCTCGTATATTATTTTCACCATTCCCAGCAATTCCACCAAACACATAGCAAACCTTTCCTCACCAGAACAATCGATTGTCACATCCTCTGGATGTGTATTTTTTCATCAGTAAAATCATTCGCCTTAGACAATAACAGATGATAATCACTTGGTGTAAGTTTCAGAAAATAAGATGATTGCATAGGAACTTACTAATCAACTTAACGAATCACTATTGATGTGTGGCTTGCCCTTGTCCCGATTGAATGCAATTTCTCGTATTTATGCCTAAGCTGACCGCTTGGGGCGTTTGCTTTCATCAGACGGTTTAACTGTTAGTAAATAATAGTACAGGTCGGAATTCCGGTCGATTCAATCATGACCGTTTTTGAGTAAGGTTGTTGTAAGGAATCCGTGTTTGAGCACTAATAAGCATTCGCTTAAGAAATGTGTCGATTTTGTTGCTTTTCATCTGTGATGTGCTGACGAAAATTTGGTCTGCATTAATTGTTGCGGCACCCTGCCATAAATCGAGTTTACTTTTGACTTTAGTAGTTTTGTTCAAGTGGTTCCAAGTGAATTCCATGCATTATTTAGCTGCTGAGCATTCGAAGCAGCCCTTACAAGTCGGCTACAAAATTGTCCGGAAAGTTTTTAGAATACGAAATCATATCTTTCTAGCGCCATCTAGCGTGACCCGATCGCTGTTATGCAACGCGACATACAGATTACTAAAGCCGTGTATTGGAAAAAAATAAATTTTTTTACTATAAATTATATATAAAAAATAGAATAATATTTACCGCATTATTTTGTCAATAATAAAAATATGGGTAGAAAAGAAGCCCTTGAAGTTTCGCTGAAAAATGTAGTTGTTGGAAGGCTTCTTAATCACTCTACAGATGTATGAGGGGAAAAATTACCTTTGAAATGGTAAAACTTTGAGTTATAATGAAAATGCCAACAGGATGCCATAGCTCTACCACAAAGTTCGAGTGTATATTAATTATTATTTGTCTGAGAAATGTTGTTATGGGGTGTATTTAATTGTCCTGTGAATGGTAAAAGTTTAGATTACTTTCTATTTTATAAACCCTCTAATTTGATGCTAATTTTCTATTTTACGACTTACAACAAAATCTTCAGTTGATCAATAATTGTGAAAAATTACAAAACGAAATAAGTTTAGTTAAATTTAAACAGGATACAACTTACAAATTATAGTTCACAAAAGAAAAGTTATTATACTTACAACTTTTGTAGCACATTTCACCTCGTTCTGCCTTTGGGAATGCAACTCAAGAATTTCTTTCATTCGAACTAAAAGCTGAGCAGACTTTTGACAATTATTTTTATTCGCCATAAATTTTGGGCCAAGATACTTAAACGCCGTTGTATGAAAGTGACTTTGCTACGTAAGACAATTGCCGCACTAAAATCCTTACAATGACCATTGCCACTAATTAATCTTAATCGACAATGGAAAACTTAAATAGTTGTTGTGTTGATAATGAACGAAACCAAAAGTGTAGACTTTAATTAATTTCCACAACATTTTCTTGGGGTAAAGGAACGTAATCCTTTTGGGATAATTGTCTAGCACAAATTAATGACAACAAGGGCGTTTTCTTGGGTGTTTTGCTTCTGGTTTCCACCGTAAGAGAAGGTTCAAATTGACCGTTTTGCAAAACTTTAAAAAGACTAAAAAAAAGTATTATGATGAAAAAGTAATGATAGGCCATAACTTGGTAGATAATTTCGGGAAATAGAATAATTAAATAAGAAATAAAATTACAATTTGGAAGGAAACCTTCTGGAGGACAAGATGCCTAAAAAAAGTTTCAATAGAAATATAATTGATTTAATCTTTAAGCAGGTTTGCTGTTTGTTCCTTGGAAATTAAAGCTAAAGTCCTGTCATTTGTAACAGTCATTATGCATTGCAATTTGTTTAAAATTAATTATCTTAGATTTCTTACATTACATACGAGGGCGACCTGACGTATAGGTGGTGGCAGTAGTTAAAAAAAAATATTTTGGTGAATAGTGGCAACCTTATAAAGCATATGTCTTAAGTTTCAAGGCTCCTGTTTGCATAGAATTTTTATTTGAGCCATTAAAAGTAAACGATCTCAGTGAATTTGTACACATGAACAAAATTGGTCACCGCTATGTAATTCAATATTTTCATATATCTATTTGAAAGGTCTCAGCCAAACCAATACTAAAGCCGAGCTAGATTCTACTCTGGAAAGGTCTGCTCTTTCATTTACTACAGTAAAATATTGGCTAGCCGAGTTTAAACGAGGCCGTACGAGCTGCCGAGACGAACACCGTACAGGTCGATCAATTGAGTTGTCCCCGCCACACACAACTAAGAAAATTCAAAAATGGTATTGAATGAACGTCGTCTGAAAATGCGTGAGCTAGCTGAAATGATAAACTTTTCAAAAAGTCCTATACATCGTACATTGGCCGAAGATTTGAAGATGAGAAAGCTGTGCGCAAGATGGGTGCCGCGCTTGCTTTTAATAGAGCAAAAATAGAGTCATGAGGATATTGCAGCAGAGTGTTTGGCGATGTTCCACCGCCATCAATTCGAATTTTTGCGTCAATTTATAACCATGGATAAGGCATGAGTCCACCACTTCATACCTGAGACAAAAAAACATCAGTAAACTGGAATGAGAGAATCGTGTCTAACGAAGGCGAAGACAGTTACATCTGTAGGCAAGGTTATGGCGTCTGTTTTTTGGGATGCGAATGGGATTATTTATATTGAATATCTTCAGAAAGGAAAAACATCAAATCATCAACGGTGAATATTATGCTATATTATTGCCGCATTTAAGTGATGAAATTATGGACAAAGTCCGCATTTGACGAAAAAGAAAGTGTTATTTCATCAAGATAATACCCCAATTCAGATCAGTTCATACAACCACTATTGCGATGGCCAATATTAATGAGTTGAAGTTTGAATTGGTTTATCACGCTCCTTATTCGCCGGATTTAATGCCCTCGCACTATTTTCTATTTCCAAACTAAATAAATGGTTGGGTGGTAAAAGATTTGCCTAATATGAGAGGTTTGCGGTTTATGGCTATTTTAAGGAATTGTTGATGAATTTATGTATTATATCGAGGTTATTTTTCATGTCTCCATAGTTTCCCAAACGATGAAACTCTTTGTTCACGAAACAAAGTTTCGGACTATTAGTTGGATATATAAGAATGCCCCAACCAAACTACGTGAGATTCTGGCGAATCATTATCGATGCGTGGCCTGGATCTGTCCTAATGAAACACAATTCCTCTTCTATTTGCTAAAGTTGTACACTTCTGGGTGATTATTTTCTTTACACTTTTTTCTTATTATTAACAATACAGTGGACCGAATTAAGAGTTTGGCCTTAACAACTTGGTTTTATCCTCATTTACACACCAGACCCATTTTTTCTGATTCCTTCTCAATGTTTGATAAGGCTGCAGCAAAATGTGATAGTCCTTGATCAATGATATATATTTTATGAGTGTACCCAAGTAACATATGGTTTTTATAGAACATGGTAATAGTCGTATTTTCTGCAGCTTTCCTTATAGTCATCATTAACAGTGAGTCCAAAAAGTTCGCCCGATTTGCTGTAGTCCTGTCCAAGTACACTTTTCTGCGAAATGGGTTACTACAATTTTTTTTATACAATTTTTCTCATATCGCTCTTTCAATAGCCGAAGTGCCGAATTTATTGTACCACAAAGTAACGCAAACCGTCATTACTTGATTCATCACAACTTTATCGTGAACTCTGGCAATGTCTCAAACTAAGTGAATGGTATACAATTTGAAAACTGATGCAGATATAGTATAATTTTTTTTTATTAATTGTTATTCCATTTCATTCAGTGTGAAATCTTTTATGCGGTATTTTTTTAACGACTATTTGGCTCAATCGTTTACAAAAAGTGAACACATAAAGGTCTGTTTTCAAAATTAAAAATTGAAAAATTCTACTTCCCAAAAAGTCGCTGAATTTCCCCCCAAGGTAGTTATTAAGTGGAAGATGCTATGTGGCGAATTTAATACACGGCAACAAAATCACGCACATTCATTATGTTACCTATCAAAACATAGTCGTGCACTCGATGATGATCCCTGACTATGCCGACATAAGTATAGCAGATGTAGACGTACAACCACGATTAACTTCAAGCACATAGTTATGGACATGTTATGTTATGTTTCATCATTCAAAATATGACAACAAATATGTAAAAGGCGTTATTTCTCAAAAATAATTCACTGTCCTGTGGCGAACTTTTCAAGAAACTATTGGTTTGCGGTCATTGCATGAAATTTACGAATGCTATATATCGTATACTTAAGCGGCGACAGTCTATCGTGCTACATCTGTAACATACTGTTGGAGATGAGTATGAGGAAAGCTGCAGTTAACATGGCTGGCACCATCTTTTAAGAAAACTGCAAGACGTTACTGCAGCCTTCTCAAGTGGGTAAGCGGGTGTTTCCTAGGATGCTTTGTACCGCTTACCCGCAGACGCAGACCTCTCTACCCGATCCTGTAATTAAGCAGGCAAAGGATGATGCTTGCGTACAAAAACAAGGTAGTGTGGCCTTGTGCCAGGCGCCCCGAGAAAAGGTGGATTATGGCTTGGGATTCACCTGTAATATGATATCAAACTGATCTTGGAACTCGTTTTTCGAAAACCAAGTAAAGGGGAGAGTCATAGTTAAACAAGACACATCCTGGCAACAGGTGCGGACTTAGAGAAGTCGTCGGGAGGTATCAGAAGATTTATCTTTTCCGTAAATATAGTTGTATGACCAGAGAGATCTGGTTAATGAACTATGATAGGAGCATGGTGTACTTTGCTTTGCTGGGTTGATATTCTCTCCTCGGACATTGAAAAACTATGCCGTATTATGGATTACCAGTTCCATGCGAGGTATGATAAAGCAAAACTAGAGTAGCTTGTCTGCGAAACCCAGACCAGAGGCTTCTTCTCTTCTGATAGCACAGGTTTCCAGGGGCCCAAAGAACATTCCTGCCTGGTCGTGGCGTTGGACCCCTTGTGGGAGCATCGTGCCGGCTATGGTTGCCCGAACATGTGTTTTCAGTGTTTTTGTGTTGCTTCAGGTTGCGTTGCTGAAGGAAGGCAGAAGCTTGGAAAATAAAGTTCATTGTCTATCTGAGGTGTTCCTAGATAACCTCACTTCTAACCGGGATGATGCTCACTTCATACCAAGTGACTTCAAAGGTTCAGCCAAAGTACCTTTGAGAGAAAGCGGGCTCTGAGGAAGTTTTCCAAAGGAACCTACTTCTTACCTCAAAGGTAGTTCGACTAATTCTTTCGGGATATATATAAAAGTTTGAGATATATATTAAAGTTTTGAGACAGTATCCGTTAAACCATTAGAAGAATGTTTTGTGAGTTACATACCGCCTGGTCTAAATTTTCTTAAAGTACAGTTAAGTTTAAAGTCTTTAAGCTTGCTGTCAGATATTATTTTAAGAAATCCAAACCTGTCAATTATGTCTGTATGGCGTTTGTAAATAAAAACTGATGTGTCATCGTTTTTAGATTTCCAAAAATGCTTGCTTTTTTATTAATATGTAGACAAAAAAGATTCTGATTCATCCAACAAACCTCTACATGTGATTTTTTGACAAATGCGATTTTGCGATAATGGTTTGTTTACTGATTTGGTTCACAAGTAGAAGAAGTGATTTGACTCGGTTCCAAACATTTTTGATTCGTTCTTGCAAAATTTGATCAGATTTTGGTGATAACTGCAAACTTTAATAACACCTTCACCAAACAATAATGGAAGAACAAAACTTAATTTGTATGGTCAAAAACATACGTGGAACTGCTACGGTCTATTTCTAATAAGTTGCATTCAAGGTGTTTTATCCCAGTTCGTTGTTGTCTGTAATGGACACATTCGTGTTGACAATTATTTCTGAATGAAAATATCACTTCTGTTTGATTCAAAGTAATTCGAACCGTTGGGAAACATTAACTTGGAGTAGGACTGCGGGAGCCATCAGATTGCTAGCTAATCAGTCGGTGTCGGGGTTCGTGTCCTTTCCTCATTTATGTCAGTTTACCATTCCAACAATATTTTAAGACTCCCTATTTATTTGACAGTAATTTACTTTAACATGGACTAAGGCTACTAAAAAAAATATAAAAACGCAAATACCCCTATGATTTTAGTAGCATGGAAATTGAACTTTAACACTATAAGGCATTGATCAAAGTGCTTGGTGATAGCTACTCATGGATGTTTTTATGAGAGCATTACCTCTAAGCCCACCCTATCCTATTGTTCCGTCGGTATATATTTTAGAACCCCAAATATTCTGAAGAAAGTAACTAGACAGCTCCCCTCATCTCCATCATCACCGTAGGTAAACCCACATTAGTTTAGGAATGCATATTTATATCGCAAAGTTTATTCTGAAATCCTATCATTGATATTTGCTTAGAATTTACTTATAAAGTTATAATTACAAATGATTAATAATTCTATACCAATTTAAGAGCTTACATTTTAGACTTATTATATGCTTGAACATTACGTACATATAACTGAAACTACTAGCGGAACTATAGTATTCAATTCCATACAAATGAGCAAGAAACAAATTCAGATATTTAAACGTAACATCATCTAATGAGCGAATATCACAGGTTAATAATTAGAAGACGTAAGAGACGTCGTAAAGAGTGTTTATTGATTATCACAATTCATCGCTCTCAGTTTTTGTTTTCTTCTGTTTTGTTTTCTTCTTTCATATAGTTAGAATTTGGTTACATGCCGTGGGTGACTAAAACTTTTATATCCAAATTTATCGGTATTCTGTTTCAAGTATGACGTTTTTTTTTCTATGACATGATCATATTTCCTTACTTTTCTTTTTCTTTTGTTGTTTGTTATACAAAAATTATTTTTCTGTTCTTATTCTTTTGACTTACCCAGACATCCAGCGAAGATTAAAAAGGCCTTTTTAATTCTCTCGGTGTTTGGTGCGAAGTGTTTGATGGGTAGTATAAGAGTTTGAGATGATCTGTTCTGCTGTGGTGTCAACCTGTATGTCATACTTGCAACCTATCTGTGATATTTGCTGTGATGATTAATATAAGATTCGATAGTTAATTTAACACATCCAAGTTCTTAAACTTTAAGTTATTTCAATTTTTAATACTTATTTATAAATTTTACTGAACATTATATATGCTAGCGGAGTGATTTGCAAACCTCAACCGTACTTTTACAAGTTTTTTTGTGAACTTCTAATTGCTTGATGGCTGTTTCGCTTTACCCCTGCAAAGCTGGGCTCTTGCCTTGTTCTGCATTTTCTTTACTTTACTGCGTTATGTTTATGAAATTTGGTGTTTTGGTGACAGAAGACTTAGAGAATTTACTTCTTTCGTAATATTGTTTTTGGTGATTGACACATTTTCTGCGAAAACAAGCAAAGATTTTGGCACCAATAGTAAGTCAATAAATACGTTGAGCCAAAGACGATAATTCGGTTTTGAGGTTAGGAAGTAATTTTACGTCAATTCTATGATGCACTTCGGGTTATCGGCTTAGGTGACACTGGTTTCTGTGCGTTTGTACAACCTGATACTGGGTCAGATATCCCATCGGTTGTTACAGGTGAAGTTCAAGAATTATTGATGTATGCAGATGGTGTCACAACCCCACCTTAATTTGCACCGCGAATTGTTTGGTCTCAAATTCCTTAGGCAGTTTTAGGTCTTAATTTTGGAATTCTAAGAATCAAAAAAGACTATTCCGCAGTGGAAGTATAGGTATATCGGTCTAAATAGACAACCAATAAGTTTGTATTAAAATTGTACAAAATGTAAAAAATACCTTTTGTTCAAGACTTTTCGCTTTTTAGCAAATCCGTAGAGAGTGGTAAAATTTACTGAGCACTTGGGATTTAAACACTTTTTATAGATTACTTTTGGAATGACTTACTATGTCGCCGATACAAAGGTAGATTTTAAAAGGAAGTGGCTTACGGATTTTTGTTTCCATGAAACCTAGCTTTAAGTTGAGCATTAGAAGTGTGATCGCATACTCACCTTTTCGGAGTAAAATTTAGAGTTGCCTGATCAATTTGAATATTGTACGGACTATAGTTTTCTCCAAAGAATGTACAATTTTTAGTTCATCTACGTACAATTGATGTATTCTTTGTTTCCTTCTCAGTAGGGATTTGAATATTCTATTTCGATTAATAGAATTCGATCTGAATAAATCTTGTCAGAAGTCCACTACATGTCTCATAAAAACGATTTAAAAACGATATGCCCCGCTGTGGTGTCATCACTGCAGTTACATTGCCAATCCAGAGCATTATAATATCCATAAATCTATCTCAAAAATTCCTTTTTCGTTTTTGTTTATTTAATCATCTTGTAATTTAACGTCTCTTGGCCAATGTTAAGTTAATTACAAAATAATAATATCAAATAAATACTACTCCAATTAAAAAAAAAAAAAAACTTAATTTATATTGCTCAAATTAAAGTGCACTAAAAATTGGTGAAATGAAGGGAAACAAAAATAATGAGAAAAAATTAAACATTGAATGATATAGGTCTGTCCAAATTGCAAAAGTTTTTTTTTTTTGCTTTATTGCATCAAACCATGATTCCTTTAGTATTTTACCAATGTTTCCAGTTTGTTGGAATGGCTATAAGGCCATTTATAGCAAATATTTTATAAAAATTAATTTCATAGCAGATTTGATCGAAAATTCATATATTTTAAATAAATAAATACAAGTATATTGTATATATATTGTATATATATTGTATATATAAGTATATGTAATATATAAAAGAACACTTTCCTACCAATTTAATTGCACCCAAAGGTGCGCTGGCTGCCGCAATAAGAAAAGAATTATAAAAAAAAGAAATGTAGAAAACAGTCCAATGTGTGATGTAAGTCCAAAACAGTCCATGAGTAAGGCCTCACGACGAGCTTCATGTAAATAACCACAGTCGATTGATTGCAGTCTTCTCAAGTATCGAGAAGGAAGCAGCGAAAATGGGTTTGGTGGTAAACGAGGACAAAACAAAGTTTTTAGTTTCAACGAACAAATAGAATACCCGTTTGGGGCGCTCGGTGAACGTTGACAACTATAATTTTGAAGTGGTGGAAGAATTCATTTATCTCGGTTCCGATGCAAACAAAACGAATGATGTCAGCATGGAGATAAAGAGGAGAGTATTGCTTGCTAACAGATGTTACTATGGGCTAAGCAAGCGATTCAATTATAAAGCTCTCTCTACACAAACAAAAATCAGTCGTTGGTTCTATCTGTCTTCTTATATGACGCAAACTGATGAATCAATACCAGCAGTTTTCGAAAGGAAAATACTCCGGAAAATGTATGGACCAACTATCGTTAACGGAGAGTATCGGCGCCGCATGAACAATGACTTGTATGAGCTATATGCCGACATCGACATGGTCAAATGCATTAATATATAGCGATTGCGTTGCTTGATCATGTTGTGCGGATCGAGCAAAATGCTCCGGCACGGAAAGTTTTCCACAACGAATTCAATG
The DNA here is from genome assembly GCA_019455685.1 of Philornis downsi. Lineage (NCBI taxonomy): Eukaryota > Metazoa > Arthropoda > Insecta > Diptera > Muscidae > Philornis > Philornis downsi. The sequence continues at coordinate 477,031 of JAHXMU010000563.1, forward strand.
GATGGCACAGAGGAGAGCGACCAAAAACTCCGTTGAAAAGGCCAGGCTTTTGAAATACTATCGAAACTTGGTGTAACGAATTAGAAGAAAAGCGCAGAAGATCGAAGCATTTGGAATTATTTTCTACGGACGGCGTATAATAGATAATATATGTCTTTTCCAGTTGCCATCTAAGAATAAAATATATATAAATTTCAAAGCAAAGAAGTTTGAAAAATGTTTAAATTGAACATGAAATGAATCAAAAGTTGTATAAAACATATGAAAAAGAAACTCCTAAAAACCTCGTTTTTGTTTGAAAATTTAATTTCGCATTGCTTGATATCGTTCAAGTTATGGAACTGTATTCAATATCAAGAATCTGTGGAAACTACACGACCGAATGAATAAAAACTCGAAAATACTCTAAAAACGTAATATTGTCGATTCTAAACATTGTAAAAAATAAGAAAATTATCTTATCTCTGATCCTATTTGTGGTGTCTTTATGGTTGATGCAGGATTTTCTTTAAATCTAACAACTTAAGGATATTTATTTACTCATTTTTTTCTTCCCTATACTTTACGATTTTGTCTTTTCCTTAATTCCGTTGATGCGTTTAAATTTAACATCTCACTAACTTTTAAATAACTTTTGTTAGTGTTGGTCTTCTGATGTTTTTACATTTGCACTCCAACGTTGTCTTATGCGTACATTAAGTATGCGAGGGTATCTGATGAAAATTTTAAGAGAAGTTTGATGCTAGCTGTGGGTATTAGAAGTTAAGTTAATTAAAATAAAACACTATGATTAGAGCGTAATATGTTGAGAATTTTAATATTGCCGGGAGAAAAATTGACAGGAAAATATAACTCTAACATAACTCTATCACTTATTTTCTTAGCACCCTTATCTGGTTCAAGCAATTTGGAAACCGTGTGTTACAATATTACTGAACTCATATAACGTAATGTAGCTAACATCTAAAGAACATTATTAATCTTATATAATATACAAACTAACTTAACAAAACTATTCCAAAATCTGTATGTATATTACACCTATTCTAATTTTCCTCACTGCACACTAAACTATATTGTATCTTAACTCCCAGCATCTTAACCCTTGATATATTCACTTCACAACATCACAACAACATTATTGTTGTTTTATTTGAAATGAAAAAAGGGATTAAGCTAATCCGTTTATTGCCTTGAATTGCATTGGTGAAGTCAATGTGCTTACATATACATAAGAAGATGAGCTTCACTTAAGTCAGTAACTGTTTGCGGAAATATATATATTCCTCCAACTTTTATTTTATTTCTAAGAACGAATTTTTTTCCATATAAAACAAATTGTAAAATCACCATTTCTCATTAATATTAATAATCTAATTAAAATTACTATTATAATATTCATAACATAGCATATCATCATTGTAATATCATTTAATATTATTATTTGCAAAATTCGATTTCAACATTTAATTTGATCCTATAACTATATTCATCACTGTTAAAGTATCTTCTTAGCTCCCAGTATCTTAATCCCTGATACAAATCATATCAAGGATAAATTGTTGTTGTTGTTGCGGTTACTGAAAGAAGTTGTGCATTGAATATAGTACACTTACGACTCGACTCACTAAGTTATTGTTTTTTGACTAATGAGAGCATTAACTCTGTGTTTTCGCATACGTTGAGTAGAGGTCGTAGTGAACGACTTGCAAAGTAGCGGATTACTTTCATGATCTGCCCAAATATGGAAATTTAGAACATATTTGTGACAATTCACTCTTCAACTTGCACATAGCTTTTGCGATTTTAAAATTCTTGCTTTTTGGACAACATCAATGATAAGTAAGGCCACAACAAGAACACAAGATTTAAATGACTGATGCAGCAATTGAATTGTTTCTCTGGCTGTATGACAGGTGGTGCCGTCTTGTTGAAACCACATGCCCTTCACATTTATTTCTTCAATTCTAGGCACGAACAAACTGGTTATCATTTCACGATACCGAACACCATTGACTGTTTGCGCTTGACATGCCTCATTTTCATAAAAAAAGGTCCAACGATTCCTCCAGCCCAAATCCACACTACACAGTGACACGTTGAGGATGCATTTGCTTCTCGTGAATCACTCGAGAATTTTCCTCACCCCAAATGCGACAATTCTGCCTATTGACGAAGCCATTAAGATAAAAATGGGCATCGTCACTGAGGATGATTTTATAGGCAAAATCAACATTTTCATGTTGTCTCTCCAATACCCAATTAACGAACTCCCTTCGCTGTTCATGGTCAGCTGGCTTCAGTTCCTGACTCAATTGAACTTTGTATGCATGAAGATGCAAAGTCGCTGCATAGGGGATTTGGAGACACCAATTTGCTGAGCTCGGTGTCGAATTGAAGTGGATGGAGTTTGAGCGACATCATCCCGTACAGCTGCGACATTTTCGGTCGATCGACCTGGTCGAAGGCGCGTTGTTGTCTTTACGTCACTAACAGACCCAGTTTTGGCAAATTTATCCATTAATCTCTTTACAGCTGACACTTTTGGAGCATTATTGTGACCCTAAATCGATCGTAATTTGCGAACTGTAGCCGCAAAACTATCACCATTTTGGTAAAACAATTTCACAATGAGAATGCGTTGTTCAATCGTGTAGCGCTTCATTTTTACTAACCTCATACTTTCTACTAGCAAACAATAACAATTGTTCACATGTCAAACAATGACACTTCGAATGGCGCCAAATTTAAATCTTGCGTTCTTGTTAGGACACCCTTTAGTATCATTTTTTTCGGACGCTTGGTTTTCGGTTATTCAAGCAACAAAAAAAACCGGTTAGACCGATATTTTTCTTACAAAATAAGATTAAGTTAAGAACATAAATTTTTATGCAAAAAACACAATTTTTTTTCAAAATTCATAGCTAAATACTGAATATGATTGCACGAAAACTGATTTAATTCGCGAACGAACCAATTTTTTTAAAATTTTTTAATTTTTGTTTAACATTTGCCAAAAGGCAACCGTCGTTCAAACACTCTTGTCTTGATCGAATTTCGAATATATATGCTGTAAAGGATAGCAAACCTTTTCATATTTTTTGAATATTTGATACAAAATAACAAAATAATGCTTAGCATTATGTGTATTTTTGGGAGATTTCACAAAATTCTTGAAAACCCCTCGCATGTCTGATGTTGCAACTCTTTCAGCAGACAAACTTTTGTGGACACACAAGTTTAAAAGCAGATTAAACCGCTGTTGCTAATTGCATGTGGCGCTAACAGTACCCTGGCCATAGCAGCAGATTGCAAATTCTATATGATGGACGCAGAAAATGCAGGCAGCAAATGAAGGAGTATTAAAAGTTAGTGCGGTCTACGCATTAGGATATTCCATTTGTTGGTGGCAATATAAAGAAAATAAGCAGAAGGGTTATAATTATATATTTTTGTTTGAAACATTTTAATTGGATAACAAATGCATGAGTCCGAGCCCATACTGTATGGTTCTTTAATGCTTGTAAAATTATTTGAATTAGTTTATCCTTTTTCAGTTCCTCCACTATCCCAGATTATTGGGTGAGAAATTAGAGCAGAAATTACAGTTCGACGAACTGGTTAATAGCTACAATCAGTCAAGGTCCTTTTATCGGAGTTTGTTTCATGTTATGGAAAATCCCATATAATAATAATTTTGTTATCATTTACGTATATTTAGTAAATACGAGTATACATAAATTTTATTACAGGGTTATGAATTAAGTGGTTTTAAAACCATCGGTCTTGGATGCAGCGTAAATTATCCATTTTCATTAGACGAAATGGTTATGGGAGAGACATATATTTATTTATAGACTCGTTGAATGAAATCTGCTGTTTTAACAGGCTTTAGATTGTGAAAATTTTATGGTCCTCCACATATAAGAGATGTAGTAAAAATAAATGCATTCATTCATTTATATGACATTGAAGGCTTTATTTAGCATGGCTAGAATGATGCGGTTTAGATCAAATATGTACCTTATTGTTCAATAACTTATTGCCATTTTGAAGGTAATTCAAATTGTTGGCAAAAAACCGGGACAGTCGTTTTTCACGAGCTTCTCTTCAGGCGAATTTTTTTCACCAGTAAAATTATTCGCCACAAACAGGAACAGGTGCTAATCACTTAATGCCAAATTCAAACTACTAAGGCGGTCCCGAAACTATCTGACCTAACAAAGAAACTACAAAAAAGTTGGAAAAATTTTTCTTTATTTTTCAACATAATCTCCTTTTAGTTCGATACACATTTTCCACCCATATTCAATAGCTTTTATATACCCTATTTATAGTAAGAACTACTAAATTCCTTAAAATAGTCATTAACCACAGATCCAACCTCTTCATTGTTGGCAAATCTTTTACTACCGAGCTATTTTTCCAACTTTGGAAATAGAAAATAGTCAGAGAGAGCTAAATCTGGCGACTAAGGAGCGTGATAAAGCAATTAGAACTTTAATGCATTAATTTTGGTCATCACTATAGTGGATGTGAGTCCTGTAGCATTGGCTTGATGAAACAACAATTTCTTTTTCGCCAAATGCCGCCTTTTTTCCATAACTATGTCACCAAAAACGCTAATAAACTAGCATAATATTCGCCGTTAATGGTCCTTTCTAAAGATAATCAATCAAAATAACGCAATGCGCATTCCGAAAAACGAACGCCATGACCTTGCCTGCAGATGGAACCATCTTTATGTTCTTTGAACACGATTCTCCCGTTCGAGTCCACTTCATTCACTGTTCTTTAATCTCAGGTGTAAAATGGTGGATCCAAGTTTCATCCATGGTTACACATCGACATAAAACTGTGGCTTAATTACACTGAAACATCGCCAAACGCTCTACCGAAACATCTTCACAACGTTGTTTTCGCTCTATTGAAAGCAAGCACGGCACCCATGTTGCGTTCTTCTTCCTCGTCTTCAATCTTCGGTCAATACACAATATATAGCACTATTTGAAATGTCTATTATTTCAGCTAGCTTACGCACCTTCAACTGACTATCATCCAATACCATTTTGTGGATTTTCTTAACCGTGTCTGGCATGGATGTCTTAATTGGTTGACCTGTACGTTGTTAGACTTTGCAGCTTGTACGGCCTCGTTTAAATTCTGCTACCCAATATTTTACAGTTGTAACGAAATGAGAAGACTCCTCCAGAGTAGAATCTAGCTCGGCTTCAATATTAGTTGGGCTGAGACATGGTTTTCGTCACACGCATTAGCCGATGCTTGTGATATGGATATCGGAGCAACCTTGTTAGTGAGCCAGCTTAAGGTAGGGATTTCACATTGCATTTCATGCAGCCGATATGCTCTTCTTGTTCCCTTAATAATACAGGGTGGCGCACGAATCGTGCTACAAACAGAATGTAAGGTAGGGATTCCACATTGCATCTCATACAACCGATATTCTTTTCTTGTTCCCTTAATAAGACAAGGTGGCGCACGAATCATGCTACAAACAGAATGTAAATGTCAATGGGAACCGTTATTTAAAGATGTTGAAAGAGTTATTGTTTTTACCCAAAACTGCACCGAAAATGTATCTGTTTCAACAGAATTTGGTTCCAGTAAGAAACTCCACTGATTATGGCGAAGCTCCAACGAAAGTTCCCGAACAAATTAACATCTAGAAAGTGCACTTTTCGCTGGCCCTCAAGGTCACCTGTTCAGACTGCACCAGATTTATTTTACGGAGTTATGTCGAGCAATAGGTGTACAAAACGGAACAGGGAATTTGACTAAATTTAACCAAAACAATAATTGAGACGATCTTAGCTTAAACCCTTCAGCCCGTAATGGGCATGGCATGGAGGTCATTTACGGTCTATCATCTTCAAAGCCATCTTATATATCATCTTATATAAAATAAAATTGAATTTTCTATACAATAGAAAAAAAAAACAAAATAATTGAATTACATTGACAAAAAATAAGTTATTTGAATTTCTTACTGTAGCACAATTGGTGTGCCATCCTGTATGTTATCAATTTTCCAAGATGTTCAACAAGACAAAGCAATGGTAGCAATGGAAACATTAATAATCTGACACGATAATTCATTACAGTGGAAATTGCTGTTGTTTGCTTTCAGGTATGTTTTCGTCCTTCTTATCCTTTGCTACGTTTTCCTAATAAAGTGGCTACTCTAGAAAACATTTCCTACTTCAGTGTTTTGTCTCTAGAAATAAGGAAATGTGTGGATCATCACTATTGTAAGTATAATATAGCAAATGTTGACGAATAAAGGCAAATATTTCCTACATCATCTTTACGTCTCTTATTTGTGACTCACTAGTTGAAGAAATCTCTTGTGAATTTGGCTTAAAACTAAAGAAATTATGCATAAGATGATCCGAAACAATACAGTTAGGTGTTTTCTGTCCCCATGATAATTACAAATGGATTTTATCGAATCATTTCTATGTGATTGGAATGGAACATTTTCTGTGTGTTAAAATATGCATGAGAAAGGCTCTGATTTTATGTCGATCCCTTTTGAACAATTTTGATGCTGTTACAAGTAGAAAAAAAATCACATTTTTAAGACAATCCACTTTGCCGCTGGATACAGCTGAGTGTGGTAAAGAACAACTATTTAAATGCCAACTCATCCATACAAATGACAGTTTTGTCGAAAATATCTTTGAAATTTATTCAAAACTATTCCATTTTAATAAAAAAAATCACATTAAGTCATTCGGTAACCATTACAATGTATTGAATGCCATTAAAACGTACAGAACAGTTTAGGCCTCGATACTATAAATTTAATGGAAAAAATAAAACTGGTTAAAATTTCAAAATAAAATCACACCATTGGGTTATTGTGAATGACTGTACACATCCACAATGAAATTACAAAGGAGCAAAATGTAACAGTTGGGCTATTTAATAAGGAAAAGGGACCCCTGTGGTCCTTACGAATTTTAAACTAAACATACATATTTTGTGCACGAACTTTTTTCTTATATACATTGAGGTTTTAAGCATGCTTGAAATATTTTGTAGCCAATTATAAAGAGTATTATAATAAAGGATATCTTTTGCTATTTCCAAAAGTATCGATTAATATTTAGCAATATCATCATATTAATAGCAATCACCTTTTATTGAATAGAATATAAATTCCTTAAAATGTTTGTTAAGAGGTTCGGAAGTTCTACCAGAAAATAGGCGACAGAATGGGAAATATAGGAAATAAATGTAAGATTGTGCAAATCATATGAAGTGACAGCTATTACGAGCTGCTCATCAGGCGAACCTCAAAAACTGCCAAAAATGTGGCACCGTCAGGATGACGGGCAGAGAAGTGATATCTTGATTTCAGAACAGCAAAATAGCGGGATCTGATAACAAAGCTGTTCAAATTCATTCTATATGAATTGATTGACAAGTGCATTACACACTTTGGATGCAAAATACGATTTGGCAGACCAAAAACATGTTAGACGACTGTAATCTCAAAGATTACATACTATTACATGATACTACTTGATGGCCATGAGAAAGGCCACCTAATTATACAGGGTTATACATTCACTGGCTTCGAAACCAGTCTGGCAAGGCTGTCAACTATTAAATACCTGTCATCTGAAGTGTTATTTATTTATTTTATTTATTTTGCCATTTACGAATGTGGATCGCTTAATAACCGAAGAACGCGTAAAAGTAGGTAAAACTTATTACAAAAGTGACGATTCAAACGTGAGCTTTCAATCGAACAAAATTTTCTTTAGAGATGAAGCTCATTTCTCATTCGGTGGTTATGTCAACAAGCAAAATTGTTGCGTATGAGGCTCAGAGAACCCAGAAGTGATTGTGGAAAAGGCATTGCATTCGGTGACATTGCAAAGTGACTGTTTACTGCGCATTATGGTCTGGAGGTGTCATGGGGCAAATCGAATCAAATCAAATGTGTAGGTTTTACATGAGTCTCGCTTTGATAGCCTTATCTATGGTGTGCCATCACACTGGTGCTGTTTTCTATTATTCTTTTCTTGGTTATATTTCTTTTCTTCTTGCGACAGCAAGCGCCCCTTTGGGGAACCCAAACTAATCCCGAAAGCATTAGTCGAACTACCAGACTATAACCCTTGGAAAAATTTCCTCAGGGCCCGCTCTCTCTCTGGGCCAAAGTACCGTTGTAGTCACTTGGTATGAAATGAGCTACCTCCAGGTTAGGAGTTGAGGTAATCTAGGAAATCCTCGAATAGACATGAACAGTGTTTTCCAAGCTTCTGCCTTCCTTCAGCAACGTAACCTGATGCAACACAAAAGCACTGAAAACACTTGTTCGGGCAACCACAACCAGCAAGATGCTCCCACAAGGGGTCCAACACCATTGACCAGGAAGGAACAATGGTCTTTGGGCCCCTGGTCACCCGTGCTAGCAGAAGACAAGAACCCTCTGGTCTGGGTTTCGCAGACAAGCTACTCCAGTTTTGCTTTATCATACCTCGCATGGAACTGGTAATCCATTATCTACGGCATAGATTTTCAATGTCCGAGGAGAGAATATCAACACAGCAAAGCATGCCATGCTCCAATCATAGTCTATTAACCAGATCTCTCTGGCCGTACAACTATTAAAAACGGAAAAAATAAATCTTCTGATATCTCCCGACGGCTTCTCTATAACCGCACCTGTTGCCAGGCTGTGTCTTGTTTGACTATGACTCTCCCCTTTACTTGGCTTTCGAAAAACGAGTTCCAAGATCAATTTGATGTCATATTATAGGTGAATCCCAAGACATAATCCACCTGTTCCTAGGGCGCCTGGCACAAGACCACACTACCTTGTTTTTGTACGCAAGCATCATCCTTTGCCTGCTTAATTACAGGATCGGGTAGAGGGGCTTGCGTTTTAGGGGTAAGCGGTACAAAGCATTCTAGGATACACCCGACTACCCACAGTGCCATGGGGCAGTAATTTTTCGAAAATTACGCTGGAGGAACCGTTACCGTCAATTGAGAGCGCTATGGCCGTTTGCTAACCGACTTCTTTTGGCCAGCGATTATAAATTATGAACTGGACCATATGTGGTTTCATTAAGATGGTGCCACGAGCCACACAACACGACCAATTTCATTGCATGAGAAAATTTTAAAACGATACCCTTTTTCGAGATAATCTGGTATTGTACCATTTAAATTAAATGATAATAAGTGAAATATTTTAACCAGAATCGAATTATGCGTTAGAATTGATTTCAAGAAGAATATTTTGGTATCCATATAAAAATATATTTTAGTCTCTTATACTCGAAAATGAGTATTGATGCAATTATTGTGTGGAACAGCCCGTTCTAAGGAAAGGAAAACTCAATACATTCGTCAAATAAAAGAACAACCATTTGTATTTGACTTTGTAATTGGAATAGATTTTCGCATAGATTTTTGCTTATATTGAATAAGGTTATCATACAACCACTATTTTTGTGTGAAACAATATCGGGGAATGTTAAAAATATATGGAAAACTTTGTTAATTGAAGAAAACTGTCGCATGTTTCATAGAAACCCAGCTTAAAATATTTTCGATCGTAGACGATTCGTTAGTGTGCCGTTTTGAAAATTTTATGGCAACATAAGCCTTTTTTTATGGGTCATAATGCCATTCGAGCATATTGTGCAAAAAAACTGAAGATTATTTTGAACAGTCCGATTTGGGTCTAACAATTTGTTATCAGATTGTCAGCGCCAAATTTTAGAAATAATATTTGTGAATAGTTTGATATACCCAGACAATGGTAATGGCACGATAGACATTTTTTTTGTAATTTTCATTAAAACTGGACATATACATTCTCTTAAAGCTCATTTATATGCTGATGATTTGCGACTCCTGGCTTATGAGAATAAAGATTTTTTTGGTAACTTCCAAAATCATGTAAATAATGAGTTAACAAATATAAGCTGCTGGTGTGAAAATAATTTTATACATATAAACCCATCTAAATCAAAAGCAATAATTTTTAACTTAATCCCTAGCAGATCTGTTTCGTTCATGTTAAATGGTTTAATTATTGATAATGTTAGCATCATAAAAATATTAGGATTTAGTATTGATGATACTCTAAAATTTGAAAGCCATATCAGGCAGTTAGCTTCTAAAACTACATTCTTGCTACGCAAGTTATATAACATAAATGTGGCTCTTCCGCTAAAAATACGAAAACATATCGCAAAGGCGATGTTGATGCCACACGTTATTCATGGGTTAGAAGTTAATTGTGGAACAAGTAGACGTCCACTAAAGGGAATACTTGAAAGATTAACCAAAATATAGATTTACACCGGAACTATTCGGAATAAATAGCTTTAACTCTACTTGAAAAAAGGAAATATTTTATTTTTTGCACTTTTCGAACACACAAAAAAAAAATTTTTTTAATACTTACAATGGAAATATTTAAATGAAAATTGTAATATATTTTCTTGAAATAAAGCTTAATAATAATAAAAAAAATTATGACAATAAAATCACCGTTGACTTGTTAATCGAAGAACAAATTCACACAAATAATACGCTTCTCTTTAAAATCTGAATGCACCTGTTGACAACAACTGACTTTAAATCTCAATTTTTCATATTCAGAGCTAAGAACAAGCAAACAAAAATTGAATTACAATTACTTATTGTATTAAGACGCTCATCAAACGATCAAAAGGAATGTTGCCAGACATTTTTTTTTAATTTTTTCTAGCAAGATTTGTGAATTACCACGGTGTGCAATGGTTAGGAGACATTATGCTTCAAAATTTGAAGGTGCTGGCTTAAGCAGATTCGTATTTATTGTACTTTTATTAGACACCTGTCTAGGGAATATATCTGTGGTCACAACCCGTAACAGCCTAACTCGAGTTAGGACACAATTGAGTTATTAGCACCATCGTATTCAGCGTATATAAATTTATTTGCTCTAAATTTTTCATGTTTGTATCTCTTCTAGGAAGGCAATTAATCCTAAAAAAAACCTTATAGCTTAAGTTATTTTTCTAAATGACTGTTTTTGCATAACTGCCTAAGTCAATTTAGGATTACAACAAATATAAACATTATTTTTTCATCATTGCCTAAATCAACTTAAGTCGTTAATCCAAAAAAATAAAGAAACAATTTTATTTTCCTAACTTGAGTTAAGCTCTTATTCCGAATTACAATTTCGTTTTTTGATAAACATAAATTGAGTTAAGGTCTTTTTCCAAACAAAAAAAAATTTATTTAATCTGGAATAATAGCCTAACTCAACTTGAACTTTTTGACTTTCTTTCGTTCAACAATTCATAAGAGCCTAAGTGTCTTTTTCGAACATATCTTTTGACTGCGAGAATAAACAACTATTTTTTGTTAACAACTAAGTAAAGAAATTCGTTTCCTTGGAATCTATAGCAAAGTTTTCCAAAAAACACCTTCTCCTGATTTTCAGTGGAGATTCAAAACTTTCAACTCCTGTACTGAAAATATTGAAAAACAGACTTAGGCTGTTATGGGTTGTGACCACAGATATAAACTATATTTTAGAGGAGTTTTTCTAGTTGCTACAAATAGAATACCAATCTTTGTATATAAAAACGAGTTTTGTGTGTTTTACTGCTTTGCAGTAAAGCATTTTTAAAACAATTCAAAGAACAAATTCTCTCAACAGGTATTGTATGCAGTCCAACTGTTAGTAAACCACCCATCTACCATTTTTCCTTGACATTTCAACAACTCTGTAAACTAGCTTTAAGTAAAAGCCTCATTTATTATAAGGTATTGGGTAGAAAGCAAGGATAAGTATGAATATCATAAAGATGTCTAATAAAAAAAAAAAAAAAAAAAAAAATTTTGAAAATATTCCCATCATAGACAATAGGTCATGGTTAAATATTTTTAATCTTTCGTTTGTTTTTTTATTTGGAACATTTACCAAAAAAAAAAAAACAAGAAAGAAAAAAAAAATGTATATCTATTGAAAAACAAATAAACACTAAAGGTAAATAATCTAACTTAGAATTCATATGGACAATTTAGCTTAGATCTGCATCTCTTTTTGTATGTTTTTCCATAGTAAAGTGTAGGAGTTCATTTCCGTTCTTGATGGAAATCAACATAATTCTCAGTAACTGACAAATGGAAGCATAAGCATAGACGAATTTGATTGGAAACGAAATACGGATGAAATCTAGAAAAAAAATTACAATGAATGTATGTCAATATTTACGTTTTCAAAGTGAGTTGAAAAAGGAAATTGTTGTAAAATAAACAAAACACACCAAATTATCAAAACACACACACACACACACACATACGCACCCATATAGGCAATTACTTTCGCACCCAACAAAAAAATTAATAAAAAACAAAACAGAAACATCTATACCTAAAGATGGCATATGTACTTGTATCCTGTTGTACATATGTATGTGTGGGAATGAGCGATATATTGCAAACAGTAGAAAAATATAAAGAAAACACGTTTCCTTTCTCAAAGAACGTGACTTAATTTCCATTTTATGTGTATTTCGTTTTGCAGTCATTCCACTTTATGTCAGTTTTTCATTTCTATCAAAAAATTGACACAGTAAATGCTCCTGTAAGCCTTGGGACACTGAAGGCATACAATTTCGTTAGATGTCTGGGAATACAAATGATAAATGCGCGAGAAATGATGAAGTATAAAGCGAGTGTAGGCACCAAGAAAGTGACGAGTAAAATAAATATAATATTGGGTTATAAAATGACAAGTAAACGTCAGTTCGATGGGGAATGAATTGAAAAGTTGCGGTGATTTGGTAACATAATATGCAAAAAAGCGAAAGAGACATAAAATACAATTTTGATAGAAAGAAAAGATACAAATTTGGATTATTATATGTAGATGATTTGTTAAATACTTGACTTTCAAAACGTTTTTGAAAGATTTTCGAAAGTCTAAGAAATTTATATTTCAAGCGATAGATCAATGTTAGCCACCTACTTTTTAAAAATAATTACATTGAAATTTTGGTAATATTGAAGCTGTTGGTAGAGAATCGGGTATACCACAAGGTTGCCATTTGGGCCCATTGCTTTTCCTCTTGTTTGCCAGTGACATCCCTAATATATTAAAGTATTGTCAATGCCTATTATATGCGGATGACTTGAAACTATTTTATAAGATAACATCTATCCAGGACTGCGTACACTTTCAACAAGATATTGCAGCACTAATAGCATGGTTCCGCGGCAACCATCTATTTTTAAAATTTTCTAAGTGTAATATTATGAATTATACTCGTAGGCACTTACCAATTGTGTACAGCTACATATATGAAAACGGTCAAACACTTCCGCGTGTGAGCATCATAAAAGATCTGGGTGTATATTTTGATAGCGCACTGACTTTTAAAGATCATATAAATTACATAGTTTCTAAATCCAATTCACAACTTGGATTTTTGAAAAGAAATACCAAATTGTTATTGAATTTTGAAGCTATTATTGTTTTATTTGGGTCTTTGGTAAGATTTCACATAGAGTACGTTAGCTTTGTTTGGAGTCCTTTCTATAAAGTAGGTATCAATCGGATGGAGAAAATTCAAAAGCGCTTCTCAAAATTTGCCCTTCGAAAAAACTTTTCTTTTGAGAACATGTCACCGTACGAAAACTGTTGCAATATTCTTGGAATTATGGAACTTACTAACCGCAGAAAGCTTCTAGGCATCATTTTTATAAAAGATGTTATAGATTCAAACATTGATTCGCCCGAATTGCTATTCGTTCTACCCTTTCACATACCAACACGGTATTTAAGAGAAACTCATTTGTTCTAGCTGTCCAGGTTCGTTGTTTAACGCAATTTTTCTTTAAAAAATTGATTTTCCTTAAGTTTTTCTCAGTCCCACCAACTGAAAATACGACGATCTTTCTTGGAGAGCATGAACTTTTCCAATAAATACAACGCCAACTGAGCGTGAGTAACTTTAACGCACATTATAAGTGGAAGCATCTATAAAATCACACGTCACAGCTACATTTTTTCGTATGGCAGAATATAGGCCAGCATAGTCGGTGTGACCGACACTGGTGTGATCACTAGTGCACGCGATTATCGTTCGCCTGATCCTGGGTTTAATTCCAGTCACCTATAATAACTGTCTGACGAACACTTCGAGTAGTCGGGTAATCGACAAGTCCGGTAAAAGCTTCTCAAACCGTGATGTTCGCAGTCTTCGCTAAACTGAAGGTCCCGTTGAGTGAGTTAAAAGAAAATGTGAGAGGCTCTCCCATAACACACTGGTGGGATACAAGGAGACTCAAATACTGTAACTGATTACTAAAGCGTATGAGTAATATGGATTACGAAAATATTACTCATACATCTTACATATCTGATTGGTGGGATACAAGAGAATTTTTCAGTCTCTCTCTCTCTCTCTCTCTCTCTCTCTCTTGGGAGCAGCGTTATCAGATTTGGCGATTTGTCGCCAAACGTGGCGATTTCGAAACACTTTTGGCGACGAAAATTTCAGAATGGCGATTGGCGAGGAACTTGGCGATATTTTTCAAGACTGTTCGCACATCATCTTCTATTTTACGTCGTACCCGGAATAGAGTTGATGTGAATCCACTATATTATGTCATTTTGCCATATCCTTTTGTGACATTTCTAGAAAATTATGATCTGGCAGCATTATTAAATGTGTTCTTGGTATTGCGTGGGTGGTAACGATAAATGCTTTGAAATGTAAAAATAAATGTCAAATAGTAATCGGCGCCAAAAAATAAAATTTTTTTAATGATTGATTTTAAAATTCAAAAATCACAAGTGGGTATCGAAATTTTGAAACAAAAATGGCACCTGCATTAAAGTCATCAAAAATGGATCGCAATTATAATTCAGATTGGGAACGAGACTCCTGGGCAAACACCTGTTAGTTTTGCCTAAATAACTTGACTTAGTCGTTGTTTATTTCTCGACCATGAATTTTATTAAGACTAAATTAAGAAATAAAATGCAATATGAACTTCTTAATTCTTTATTGTTAATAATTTCATATATGAATGTAAATAATATATGTTGCAATACAATTACCCCAATAGAAGATATGTTAAATAGATTTAATTCAAAACAAATGTATCCCAGTAAGGACACAAATAACAATAGTGAAAGCGAAGCGGATGATTTCGAAGTTTTAGATTCGGTAATGGATTTGTGTAATTGATTAATAGTACAGTGGATGATCTCACTTTCTTGTATTATCCCTATTTAAATATTTTAATTAAGTGCATCGACCTCAAAATTCCAAATGCGAGCATTAATTTCTCGTGTTAAAATTTAATTCGTTATCTTTCATCTTTTTGATAAAGGTTAATCTTAAACAGATATTTTGTTATAAAAATATTTCACTTTGTTGTATGTATATTTTAACCTAAAATATGAATATGAACTAATATGAATATACGAGTATATTGTTTCGTCATTAAAACTGTTATCAACATTTTTATTATCGTTATTAAAATAATTATTAGCAATTTTAATATACCTATAGAACATAAAAAATAAATAAATCAAAGCAACAAACACTATTTGCGATGATGCAATAAAAAAACTATATCTTGTAACTAAAATGCCATGACTTCCTGTTTTGGCGATATTTGGGATATTTTAGCGATATTTGACAAGGTATTTTTCGGTGAAGCTATAATAGAATCTGACAACACTGCTTGAGAGACCAAAAAACTCAATTTATATCTGTGATTACTACAGCGTATGAGTAATATGGATTACGAAAATATTACTCATACGTCTAATACTACAGAGTATTTAAACATAGTAAAGCAGTTTAATGGACACTTATTGTGATTTGTGCATTTGGGTATTTACATTTTTTTTTTTGATTGCCTGGTGCTACTTTTCTGAAAGCCCTCCGCGAACTTAAAAAGTTTGCTATTGATCGCTTCCTGATTGATCCTTTCATTTTCGAGACAGGTGCTTATTTGTAATTGCGATTTGCTGCTCAATTGGTTGAGGGTACCCATTAGGCAAAATTTGGCTATTTTCCCGATTAGACGTTTCATTATCGAGATGAGGGCATACTTGTATCTTAGATAATGATGCTAATTTTCACTACTGATTGTTCCGGTTATAACATATGGATGTATTAGAATTTTATAAACTTTTTTGATTCTTTGATTTACAAAAAGAAATTGGTACTTAATAAAGACGATCGGTAAAAGGCATTAATATAGAGACAAAATTTGGTTTGGAAATATTTAAGTTGTAGCGATTTTTTGTACTATTACTCTACTTTACATATAATGGTTGCTGGTTTCATGGATTTCAGAGAGTTTCGAAAATGTTTGTCATTTTCCTGTCCATCCATACTCTTTATTTCCAAGCTATGGACGTAATAGTATTCTGTAGATATAATGATTTGTTTTTCTGATTCCGTTGTATATAGAAAGTTTTTCATTTGTCGAATTTTTTTAATATTTCTCTGCACAATATGATGGATTCAGTTTTGTCTACGGTATGTAGGAATCCAAAAATTTGATTCTTTTCTCAGTTGGATGCATCATTTTCGAGATAGGGCATATTTAGATCTTACCGATTTTTTATTTGTTGACTTTATGAATTTCTTTGACGCCCTACGATTGGAACCACCTTCCCCAGCTTGTCTAAAAACACGGGAAATTTTTATTTTTGCGATTGGACGTTGGAGTTGAGGTACAGGATGTACCAAAATAAAGTTAATGTATATATGTTTTTAGCTGACTATGTGAATGCAATGAATCCGAAATGCATAGAGGATATATCAATCGTTATCCTAGCTCTAAGAATTCAATTGCTATGGTGTGTTCCTTGAAAGCAGATTGCGCATTGGGCGTGCGAAAGTTTTGGAAAACGTTGATCCGGCAACTACATCGCGTGGAAAATTTTTCAATATTTGAGCCTTTTGCTATTTAAAAGATGTACTAAGTGTGCCTCTTATAGGAAAATGAGTTAAAAAGTTTAAAGAGACTGGTACAACGCTGGGAAGATCAAAACTCGGACTGTACCAAGATCATCACTCTGTTCGTGGTAATCCGAAACTTTCAATTTGGTGAAGTGCAAGTGTTTTAAGTGTACCAGAGTTTTGAAGGTGCAAGTGTTTTCAACGTGCAAGTATTTTAAATGCGCAATTGTTTTAAACGCGCAAGTGTTTTAAATGCGCAAGTGTTTTAAACGCTCGAGTGTTTTAGACGCGCAAGTGTTTTAAATGCGCAAGTGGTTTAAACGCGCAAGTGTTTTAAATGCGCATAGATCACAATTCAGTGCAACATCTTGTTTTTGGATGAAGTTTATTTTCATCTTAATGGACATTTAAATGAGTAAAATTTTCGCTGTTGGTGTGCAACGAATCCGAAACATGAGCATCAGAAATCCCTTAATTCGAATAAAGTGCCTTATGGGCTGCAATGTCGTTGCGATGAGCGGTGACGTGTAGTTACAAGAACATTCACAACGTTATGTGGAGATGTTAGGCAATTTATTCCCACCTGAACCGACCAACTTTCCCGGCGATAACTAGCAGGACGGATTAATTAATGACATTCAATATATCTCTGCCACGAGTTTCAGAAATTTTCTCTGGCACGTAGAGGAGACATGCGCAAGTGTGCAATTTTTCTTGCAGGATTATTTCAAATCTTTAGTTTGTGCTAATAAACTGACCTCCTATTTGAAAAAAAAAAACTATTCATCACGAAATGATAGTCGTCACGAAGTCTACTTGACAAGCCGGCATAAAAAATTATAACGGGTGGACCATAAGAATGTTGGCGGTTTAAATATTCAATTAAAAAAACTACGAAACATAAAAAACATATATTTGTATTTTTAAAAAGTAGAAGCATGGGAATTTTTAAGACTTAAAAATAATGTTGTCCAAATGGATTCCCTCGGCTGCTTGACACTCTTGGAACCGAAGTCGCAAATTTTGGGCAACTCGTTGAAAAGTTGTTCCCAGTATTTTGTTACTTTCCTGAATAATGTTCCTCTTCAACTGCTCTAAATTGGTCGGATTATTCTCGTAGACTACCGATTTGAGGTAGCCCCATAGAAAATAATCGCATGGAGAGAGATCGGGGCTACGTGGGGGCCATTCAGTATCCCCCCTTTTTGAAATGAGTTTTCCAGGAAAAACATTTTTCAGCAGCTCTATGGATACCCTAGCCGTATAACATGTGGCCCCATCCTGTTGAAACCACATCCTCGAGGTATTGCCTTGAAGTTCTTGCAAAGCTGGCACCAAAAAGTCTGCTAGCATGTTGCAATAATTGTTCGCTTTAACCGTCATCGCATGCCCTCTTTCGTCCTCAAAAAAGTATGGTCCAGTAATACCGGTTGACGTTATCCTAGTCCACACGACAAGCTTAGGGCTGTGAAGTAGACGTTCATGCAAGCGTCGGGGATTAGTCTCGGACCAGAACCGACAATTTTGCTTGTTCACATGGCCATTAAGGTGAAAATTGGCCTCATCACTAAAAATCACGTTGTTGAAATTGTTGAACCGCTCTAGCATCAAATTGACAAAGTTAAGTCGGTTATTGGCATCATCGGTTTTTAATTTTTGGACTATCTGAATCTTATAAGCCTTCAAATGCAAATCACGTTTCAAAATTCAACGTAAAGTTGTTCTTTTGACATTAAAAGACTGACTTCTCTTACGTGTTGACTGTTGCGGATTTCGCTGAACTGAAACACGAACACACTCCACAATGTCGGCTGATCTTGCAGAAACTGGGCGACCACGAACCGTAATTGGTACTGTTGAGCCGGTTGTTTCGAACATTCTGATCCATTTTCGTATCACATTGGCGCTTGGAACTTCACTTAAATCGTGTAAACCATGTTCATGCCGATACAAACGTCGTGCGGTAATCACTGATTTATTGTTTTCGTAATACGCTCGGACACAAAATGCACGCTGCACTCCCGTGTATGGCTCCATGGCGACTAAAGGAAAGGAAGCGGCGCAGCGAACAACATATCCCCCCGCCACCCTGCGCCGCGCGTTGCCGAGAAATTGAACAATTAAATCGCCAACACTCATATGGCCCACCCTGTACTAATCTTTTGAATGAGTGCGACGAACTCGAGGCTTAAAAAAAAAATTCTTTCATATTGTGTACTTTAACAGTTAATAAAAATGTTTACGATAAATTATTTGCTTTTTCTTAAATCTATCCACTAGATATGAACCGTTATTTGAGACACTTTCTATAAATGAATTTGTGTCTCATTGTTCTTGGGATTAATTCCGACCACAAGCTGTTAGTTTATAGCTGAAAAGATCCCTAATAGAGAGCTAGTTCGCGAGTTAAGAACCCAAATTTCTCCGTGTACCTCTGCGGCTTTTCTGTAGACATTATTGGTAGCTCTCAACTCTAAGGTAGGAGCCAGAATCGATGTGCCCGTTAGGAAAAACTAACTCCGACTGTAGTGGGAAATGGGAAGTAACAAACACTATTTGACGAACATTATACTGCAATGAGATATGACAGATATGACAGTGCACAGTGCAGTGACAGCATTCTCTCGATAATAATAGATCATATTTCGACATAAAACAACAGCGCTGTCCAGCACTTCCACAAATGAAACGTCAAAATAACATTTCAGTAATGTCACAAAAATAGAAAACAATCAACACAGGTAATGTAAACAAAGCAAACATACAAAAATCCGAAAGAATATTCTTATGTGTTCTTTCATGGGTAATGTTGTTTTCCTTCTCCTATTCTAGGACAATAAAACTACCCACGCAATGGCGCGTGTAGGTGTCACCTACATTCGACACAGAAAATTTCAAAGAATTCAGATTCATTTCAAAAACATTAATTCTTGTTTATGTGATTGTTTTTTGATATAAAGAAAATACTGAATAGTCCTCCTTTTACAATACCAATTTCTATATGGTGGGTGTGGGTTATTTCTCTTGGTTTGCCTTTCACTAATTTCATTGTTACCACCTACTGCCACTTAATGTCAAGAATTTGCTATTTTTCTTCTGTGACATGTTTTAGTAAGAGAGGCCAAAACACACTGATTTCTTAAATATTGTTCAAAACATTGTTAAGTTTGTCAATCTTGCACAGCGACAGCAAAGTCCATTTAACATAGTTGTACTGTTGCTTTGTATTACTAATTCATATTCCGCAAGATTGTGCTATGGCAGTCCATTTCCTTCTCTATGGGAGGTCTTCAACTTTTTCCTGTTTATCAAAAAATTATTTCCAAAACATATGTCAAAGGTATCCTTTTAATCCTCTACAAATAAAAAAGTGCGAGATTTGATTTCTTGGGAAGGACAAAAAGTCGTCTTTCTTTTGTTTTTATTGACCAAATAAAGACTTTGCGAAAAAACAAAAGAAGAGAAATGAAAAAGGATTTAAGAAAAACAAAAGAAGAAAAATGGAAAAGATAATTAAATAAGGATGTGAAAAGCCAAATGTGTATCAACCTAAAAGAAAAACTGTTGACAGCATAAAGTCAGGTGAATATTTTTTGAATAGAGGAATTAAATATTAATTATTACAGTTTTTTACAATTATTATTAATTATTAAGTTGTTCACAACACGGAAGAATAAACGAATATGTTTATTTACAAAATGTTAAGGATAAGGGTAAATGTTAAGGATCAGCCAGATCCTTTTAAATGAAAAACAAACCACCAAATCAACAACTGAAAAAATTCTAAATTTATATATTTTCCATCGAAATAAAAAAACTAAATTATGGGAATATTTCTGGATATTCATTTTATTTTTATTTGTAAATAAATAAACTAAAGTAAAGAGTAAAAAGTAGAAAGTAAAACGAACGAAGTTCTGGAAACTTCTACTTCAATTCAGAGTAGAAAGACTTTGTGAAATACAAAGCGATTGCAATCGCCAACTGGGATAGTTAAACTAATTGGGATTGTGGGACAAGTTTTTTTGCAATTACCAAGCTATTTTTGTGCATTCTTTAGATACAACTGAGTATGCTGGAATAAGACATTTATACATATCTTACCTACTTACAGATAAGTTTACTTTTCTGCTCTACTTACTCTATTCTATGGCTGTTGGTTGTATATAATGAAACCCTACATTCGACCGAAAAAGTTGTACCAGCGGTTTCCGTTTAAACTACTTCCTTTAGGGCTCCCATTCGAACTAATTAAGCTCTTAACTACGGGCCAGAATTTCCTCTACCTTTTGCTAACCCAAATACTCACTGGATGATGGTTTAACGTTCAGAAGCTGCTGCCAAAATGTGAGTTAAATGTTAACACAACTGGTACCATCTATAATAAAAGCCATATGTCCCCCGCATATGCAGATGACGTAGACATTATTGGGCAAAAAATGTGAGGTGTTACTGCAGTCTTCTCAAGCATCGAGAAGGAAGCAGTGAAAATGGCTCTGGTGGTAAACGAGAACAAAACAAAATTATTGGTTTCAACTAACAAAGAGTCTACTCGTTTAGGACGCTGTGAACGTTGACAGCTACAATTTTGAAGTGATGGAAGAATTCTTCTTCCGCTGTAAACAAAACAAATTATGTCAGCATGGAGATAAAGAGAAGAGTATTGCTTGCTGACAGATGTTATTATGGGCTAAGCAAGCGATTCAATGATAAAGCCCTCACTCGACAAACAAAAATTTAACTGTACCAGACGTTGGTTCTACCTGTCTTGTGATATGGCGCAAAATCCTGGGTATTGACGCAATCGGATGAATCAGTACTGACAGTTTTCGAGAAGAAAATATATGGACAAATCGTCGTCGACAGAGGGTATCGGCGTCGCATGAACAATGATCTGTATGAGCTATACAACGACATCGACGTGGTCAAACGCATTAATATACAGCGATTACGTTGGTTAATCATGTTGTGCGGATGGACCCAAATGCTCGGGCAGAGAAAGTTTTCGACAACGAACTCGATGGACGGCGCAAGAGAGGACCGTTGGAAGAACCAGGTTTTTAAAATACCATCGAAGCTTGGTGTGACGATTTGGAGGAGAAGCGGAGAAGATCGAAGCGTTTGGAATTATTTTCTACGGGCCGCGTATAATAGATACTGAAATAGATATTTCAGTCGCCATCTAAGAAGAAAAAGAAGAAGCCCCCTCCTTCCCTTCATACCTTGTAGCCAATATTATTTAACATTTTTTAATCCGGAGCTACTGACGTCGCCGCAACGAATGACAACTGGCATCATTGGGTTAAACATGATTGTCAGATAAACATGACTCAATGGTCACGATGTCTCAAGTACTTTGAATAGATAGAAAGACCATTTCGTTTCATTTCATTTCATTTCATTTCATTTCATTTCATTTCATTTCATTTCATTTCAATCTTGGGGGCTTCGAGGATTGGAAGAAACACTAGCACAGGTGTATTATATCTGAGGAGGACTACTTCGAAGAAGATAAAATAGAAATTGGCGAATAAATAAATATTTTTTTTGAGAAAATCAAAATTCACCATTTTTTCGAACACACCTCGTCTACGAGTACTGGAAATTGCCAAATCGGTTAATGCCCCAGACTATTTCGTACAGCATGATGAACAAGTTAGCGGTCTTAGTCCAGGTTCTGCACAGATCACTTAACTGTAGCAGCATTGGCTCTATGATCTTAGAAATAAACAGATTACAGATTGAATCTTGACGTTATATGATTTGGAGACATACAAGTATATCATTGAGGACATAAATATAACAACTTTCATCAGTTGTGATTAAATTCATTTCAAATGCGTTCGCTTACTTATTTACTTAGGCGTCGGTTACGACAGGAATTATGTGTTGTATCGTAGAAAAGAAAATCAAGCGATTTTCGGTAGTCACCGCTTCGCGTCCAAATCATCACATTAAGTTTTGATAGTGTCTCAGAAATATGATCTTTTGATCTGTGTCATCCACTATAAGGCCTTCTATGTCTCCGCCAATCGAATTTTTTATCAACGAAAAGATTCGTTCTCCTAATTGTGCTTCCGTGTAATGTGTTCTAATGTTGCCTATAGCATTTGCCATGTATCCGGCATCCTCTATATCTGTTGCATTGCTGATTTCTTCATCGTATCACAACTTATCTGAAAACGTTTTTGCATACTGCTGTTTACTATAGGAAGCGCCGTATTTTATTACTCTATGTCAGCCTATCGGAGTTATGATAGTAGTAATAGTTGTAATTGAGACATTTTGCCGGAATAGCCAGTGACTATCTCGATGGTAAGCAGCTTTGTTATGCCCAGTTTACCTTGTGTTTGTTTGCGTACGCTTTTCTTATTATTCCATCTCAGGAGTACATCAGTCGCAATCAGATGGTGATGGGAGTCTTTTTTAACACCACCGATCACATCCATATCCACTAAGTTATTCTAGTAATATGTCTTCCTTATATTCCTACTGAAAATAGGTATTTCTTATTACTCCATGTTGTTAGTGCTGCAGCTGCAACCAGATGGCAATGGGAGTTTTGGTTAGCACCATAGATCATGTACACATCAATTACTCTAGAAATGTAGAGTTATCGATTTCTCGTTTTCAAATAAATTAAACAAAAAGCACACATAAAGCTATGATTTCGATTAAACTTTTACTTCATTATAATGCTTTGAAAAACTACGGGCCAACCGATCATAATTCACATCAAACTGTTACTTTTTCCGGGTGAAATGGCTTTTTCACAATCACTTCTGGGACCGCTGAGCCCCATATGTGACAAATTTGCTTGTTGACGTAATCACCGAATAAGAAATGAGTTTCATCGGTTCGACCGAAAGTCCACGTATGAATCATTGATTTTGTAGTAAGTTTTAACTATGTTCATGTGTTATTCGGTTGTTAAACGATCCATATTCGTAAATGTTAAACCTTAAAACTGAATAAATAACACTTCAGATGAGGGATATTTAACAGCTGACAGACTTATTAGATAGGCAGTTTTGAAACTACTGAAATAAGTAACCCTATATGTTTTTCATACATTCCAAAATATCAATCAATAGCAGTCATTTGACAAGAATGGAATTTCCAAGCTTTTACGAACGCTATGTGATCATATTTTTCACTCTTTAAGAAGTTTTTTTAAACGATATAAAATTACAGTTAAAGCTGTTTTTACTGGTTTTGTTTGAGATCTAATGAAAACGCACTATGGTAAGTCCACAATAGATTCATTTATGTTCATCCAAATTTTCTCTACTTTCGGATCACGTGTTATGGATCGTTTTGGCATCTCTGGATGCTGCTTTATTGATGGATAAGAGAGTGATTAATTTGGTTTCTCTTGGTTAGATCAGAGTGACGATAAGTTATGGGAATATGAATCCTGGTACTGCTATTTTCCTAGATGCAGTGAATGCAGGCGTTATTGGAGGTGTTTCAATGGTGATTTAGCGGCTATTGCATTAGGAACACCTTTTTCTACTTGGCTGCAGGACAACGAGACTTAGAACTAAAACTAAATAAATCCTGAGACGTACATTTTAAACAAACACAATCGACCTTCTTTCCATAAGAAAGCCTTCCATCATTCCGTCTTTTTCGAAAAGCAAAGAAGAAATACATATCAGACATTTAAAATACAAAAAAAAAAAAAAAAAATACTTTTCATTAGAGCAATGGAA
Source organism: Philornis downsi (assembly GCA_019455685.1). Classification (NCBI taxonomy): domain Eukaryota; kingdom Metazoa; phylum Arthropoda; class Insecta; order Diptera; family Muscidae; genus Philornis; species Philornis downsi. Next base: position 501,725 of record JAHXMU010000563.1, read on the forward strand.
AGTGTAGCGGCTCCAAAATAAGATTTTTAGTTTATGTTTAGTGTTCGCTTAATAATTTTAATGAGAAATTAGACATTTCGCGTCAGTCTTAAGTACGCACTATAAATTCAGTCTCCCTTTCTACAAACTACTTACTGCCTAGGATTACCAGAGATGTCTTACTGCATGCAATATCCAAAATATGTACTTAATGTTGTGGTATATTTTGTACTAGCTAATTTTTTTTTTAATATATAGGACTCTTAATATTATATGTCTATAGGTATTTGTACCCTTCTATTATCTGTACTGTACAAACGTTATCACTGACCATGTTATTACCTTCAGTTTTGTAATTGAATAAATTTCTCTGTTCGTTGATATTTCGCATTGTAATAAACTCGTATTTTTATTTTTGTAAATGAAAATTTGTAATAAATTAATATTTTTCGTTTTTAAAGCCTTATTACACGAATATACTTATATACAATTTTGAAAAAGAAAAATAAAACAACAGCCACTATAATATAAACAGTTATAGTCAACCATTTATTTTGAAATGCACACCTCAATAAGAATAACAACAGACTCTTTAACAGGAAAACATTTTAATATCATGTTTATATTCGTATTTCCACATGATAACGTAAAACAATACAAAACCTAGAATTAACTGTAAACTGTTATCAGAAAACAATATCAAGTTGGGACTGCATCCATACGTATGACGCCAGTGAGGAGAGTAATACTATACTGTGCACCACAAAACCAATTTATATATTGTATACATTTAGGCGCCTTTAGCGTTGACATACACAACATACTTTAAGGCAGCGGAGGCAAGTGTGCACAAGAAGAGTTTAGTAGTGTTAGCTGAGGTTGCTTTGGTTACATTTTCTAAGAAAAAGAACAATACAATCGCTTTAAAAACCATCTATGTAGTTACAACTCCTTATCCGTTACATACACCGAGTGGCAGATCCTTAGTCATGGTGATTTACAATGCTTATTGCTGCTTTATATAATATAAAGTGATATGAAATGATAGTCTTGAATATTGCATGCGTGTGGTTTTCTTGTGGTTCCAGGAGATCGGTATGACGAAATTGAGTATAACAGTAAGACCAAGCGATTTGTGACAGAGGTGTAGTTTCAAACATTAGACGAGACCAAATGCATATATCTCTGGGAATTGCAAATATTGTCGCTAACAAATTTAGTAAATTTCATTACACAAAATTAGTTCAACGAAGAGTATGTGTATGTGTACTTTAAGGCCCGAGTACTCGGAGTATGACAGCTAATTTTATGCAATTTTTAAAATTTTGCTGGATCTGATGTAGCAGAAAATTTGCAAACTATAGTAAGATTAATAGTTGATGTTTTCGTTCCAAAATAGGGTTATTTTGAAATAAGTATGGAAATAATTCGTTTTGTGATTACATTCCGTTGAAAGTGCACTACCGGCTATTAGTGAATAAAACATAAATATATCTATCATTCACTCAAAATTTGTTGTATAGCCTTCAAAGTCTTTGCCTTCCAAAATAGTACTCTTAGGCCAACGACTCACTTACACCAATCATTCAAATATTTTTCAAACGCATTTTCCAGAAAAACTTCTCCTTGTCGCGAATTTCTTTTAATCTCTTCCATGTGCTAGAAATGATGTATCAAAGTGGTAATTCGAGTTTTGAAAAAAGAAAAAAGTTTGTCGTAGTCATATTAGTTGAATATGTGGATTAGTTAATAACATTTGTCGAGTTTTCGGTCAGAAATTCGTTTACAGTGATAAACTTATAAAGCAATGCGTTATTGTGTCCCAAAGACCATGAATTTCTTTTCACAAATTTAACCTTTTTCGACGAACTTACTTTCTTAAACGCCACTTAATGCCCAGATAACATTCTTTATGTACTGCCTGACCTTCGGGCAAGAATTCCGAGTGCACAACGCAGCGATGATCAAAGGAAATAGTAAACATTACTTTGACTTTTTTTGACATCGTTTTTTCGATTTCGGTTTAGTTGGAAGGAGCCATTGCAAAACTTTTTGACTGATCTGCATCTCAAACTAGTAAGCCCATAACTTCTCATAAGTTATAAGGCATTTAATGCATGTGGATTCGGAATTTCGGTGTCCGTCAGGAAGATATACTACTTTGTTTTGCCCCATTTTGGTAAACATTAGTCTTGACAGTTCATATTTGGCAGTAGTGAAGTAGAGACATGGCCAATTTATTAATGAATAATATTCGCTAAACCAACGTATTTTAATCGTTAAAACATTTTTTCAAAATCAATCATCGATTACTGTGACGATGAAAAAGTTAAGTGACATTTGTGAATAAACAGAATAGTCGGTTCTGGGCAATGGAAAAGCCTCAAATTATTAATCAGTCAACTTTGCATCCATTAAAAGTGACAGTCTGGTGTGCAATTTGGTCAGGAAGAATCATTGGACCCTACTTCTTTGAAACTGAAAACGGCATAAAGATATGATTGGAAATTTTTTAACGCTACAACTGCATGCTTTGGGCTTGGTTATCATGTGGTATCAACAAGACGGTGCCACATTGCATACAGCCAGGATAACAATGGAATTACGGCTAGACTTCTTTTCACAACAGGTTATTTCAAGAAATGGTGATGTTGATTGGCCTCCACGGTCGCCTGATTTGCCTGCTCCTGACTTCTTTTTGTGGGGGTATCTGAAAAGCAAGGTTTATGCAAACAAACCAGAAACACTTGAGCAACTCAAACAAAATATTCTTGATGAAATTAATGAAATACCTCGTGAAATGTGTGAGAATGTAATAAAAAATGTGCACAAAAGGGATCGCATTTGTGAGGCTAACAAAGGCGGACATTTATCTGACATTGCATTCCATACATAATTGCCGACGTTAAATACAACATTTATCAATATAGGATCCACTCTGTCATTTAATTAAAAACTATAAACAAACAAAGTAGTATACCTTCCCGACGGACACCCTGTATGACAAAAACCTGAATAAGAGTAGTACTTTTATCATTTCTAGCTTAACATGCCAGACATGCAGTAAGAACATTTAAACCTCATTTCCCATTCATATAATACAACATCGCCCATAAACTGTTAGATAATTAATTTTAAGACTACCATTAATTTAAGTTTTCCTATTTTTGTTGTTTTTATTTTGCTTCGCTTGTGGTAAATCAAGAATTCCTCTTAAAATCTGCATTCTCATACTACCCTTGCTGTTGGCATTATCATCAGACCTTTGTGCAAAATGTAATCCTGAATTCTTATTAGTTTTTCTATTATCTACTTTTCTATCATCATGACTATTCACATGTGTGCAACACACACATTTGCTCACACGCTCACGCTCGCATATTTTCCCAAGTGACGTGTAAATGCAAATGAATACGTGCATGTGTGCTTGTTATGAAAATCAACTAATCTTTGTTATAAACACTGAGTTTAAGCTTTGTTATAACAATGACTAACTAACTAGACCAACATAAAAGATCCAAAAATAACCAATCAACCTCTATTTCCATAGCTTAGTTGGAAAAGCCAACCAACCAATAGATTACCATAAATATACCATTCATCATATTAGCATAAATACATACACAAGTAAGCTCTACCATGCTCACACATTGGGAATGCACACCTATTGCTTAACAATATCTAGGTATATGTATTCGACTGCCTGCCTCACCGATGATGGACGTTGGATAGATTGGACGAACACATACATCGAAGTTCTGTTACTACACTTGTGGTCCGTCTAACCTCAAGAGTACAGGAGAAAAAGCTGATTGTGTGGCATAAGATTAAGCACATGTATGTTGATTTTCTCATAGTTATCAAACAACCGGTACAATGGACGTAGGTAGAGAGCATTGTTGTATTCTTAATGTTGGCATGGTTGTCGACTTTGTGTGGAAATGCGTTATCGTATTTTGGTAATCCATGGCACTGGTAAGTTATGTTTACTGGACTTCCATAATTCGGTTTCATATTGAAGGACTTTTAAGCAAAAACTTGGTTGGCGTTTTACACAAAAACAACTGTCACACAAAAGGATATTTGGAGAGGTTAGCCGTTCTTGGAGTACCTGAACCATTTATAAATTCCACGTTCAATGATCAATGATATCTTGCATTAGCCTCTTTACTGCGTTGAATTAATGTTACGCCTCCTAACAAAGTAAGTTATGTTTACTGGACTTCCATAATTCGGTTTCATATTGAAGGACTTTTAAGCAAAACTTGGTTGGCGTTTTACATAAAAACAACTGTCACACAAAAGGATATTTGGAGAGGTTAGCCGTTCTTGGAGTACCTGGACCATTTATAAATTCCACGTTGAATGATCAATGATATCTTGCATTAGCCACTTTACTGCGTTGAATTGATGTTACACCTACTAACAAATGCTGGCCAAATATTGATCTTAACACAGTTGTTCTAACGACCACAAATAGTTATCTGGGACAGCATAAAGAGTGTATATATTTGTGAAAGGAATAACAATGTCAGTCAATTTAAGCCTGTCCCTTAGTCAGCGTGGCCGACCGTGACGCGATGGTTAGTGTACACGACCATCGCTCGCATGGTCCCGAGTTCAATCCTTCTTACAGCCACTTATCATATTTTAAGCGGCTGGGACCTTGATGTATCTAACGAACACTTCAGGTAGCCAAGTAATCGTCTAGTTTAGTAAACAATTCTCAAATTGTAACGTTCGGAATCGTCGTTAAACTGCAGGTCAAAAATAGAAGGCGCGTAAGCTAATTGAATGTGAGAAACTCTCTCATGTCTCATTTATGGGATGGAATGGAATTTGTTTTTGTTTCTTCTCTCATGTCTCATTTATGGGATGAAGGGGAATTTGTTATTTTTTCAAGGAACCAAGCCATAAATTCTGCGTTCTGTTGTCAATGATCGGTGAAGTTTGAAGAAGCACTGAAAGCAAAAAAGGCCTAAATAGGTAAATCGCAAAGGATTGACTTTTCCACCACAACAACGCTAGAATTCATTTGCGTTTGCATACTCGATAAAAAAGGTGGAAAAGGGTGACGCCACATTCACTTTATAGTCTTGTTCGGATTATTTTACTCCAAAATCTGCAACATTTTGCGAATGAAAAAAAGTTTTTCAATATTGACGAGTAAACAAACCCAGTTGTTCTAATATTTGGCTAAAAATAATCAGACTTTATTCAAATTTAAGACCATACAAAAGGTCATTAATTAATCATCAATTAATTAATTAATTGATAATCAATCAGTTAATTAATTAATTTATAATCAATCAATTAAATTATTAATTAATAATCCATCAATTAATTAATTAATTGATAATCAATCAATTAATTTATTAATTGATAATCAACCAATTCATTAATTAATTGATAATCAACCAATTAATTAATTAATTGACAATCAGTCAATTAAATAATTAATTCATAATTATATTATAGATTAACAAACGCTAATAATGCGGTGGATTTTTCAATTTTGTACTATACAATTAAGGAATTCAATAATTCCATATGAATACAGAATATTCTCAATATCATGCTTTGGATTTAAGAAGTTCTTAATGTCTTGCTTGTAGAATTATTATGCTTTACTATAAACTGTTGATGCTACACATCTTATATCCTATCTCTCTCCTTATTCGTTGTTAATACTGTCATTAATATTATTACATATATAATAATCATTATTAAAACTTTTTATGAATTGAATTGTAAAATTTCAAGCTTGTATTGCAAAATGTTGGTCTGTGTAGTCAATTTGGCCGTATGCGGCTCTGGATTGCGATATGAAAATAAAAAAAAGTAATTAATTATTTTTATGAAAAAGATTGAAATTTATTTTGATCAAGAAAACAGTAACTATTTATATATTTGTGGTTATAGTATAAAACTAAATGTGTTTAGGTCTGTCTAATTTTAGTGCGTAAATAAAATGGGATTTATTTGTTTATTGTGATTGTGGTATAAAACTTAACATATTTGGGCCTCATCTCATAATAGTCTAAATATACTATTTTACGCATTCAACCGTAAATATTTTCATTATAAAATAAAAAAAAAAATCATTTTGCAATTAGGAAAATCGTAAAATTTTATTGTTACGTGAAATCATCGAAGTATGTAATATATCCATGACTTGAAAAACAAAAATCCAGTTCACTTATTCATTTTATCAATCAATTATGTGTTAATTAGCTGTTACTTGAAACGAATTTGCAATGTTCTTGTCAGACTTAAATAGCCTTAATATTGATCTCTTTTGGAATCAACAGATAATAATCCTACCTAAAGTTGCTGCAGTCATTCATGTGTATTCACATATTTGCGTTAATGTTGCATAGTCAATGAATTTTTAGACAACATTTTCAATTACATGACATTGCTTATATGTAGATTCATATCACATACGAATAAATAGCATTGTTTGTGTATTTACATGTCTGCAAACATGTGTGGATCTCTCCCTCTCTCTCTCTCTCTGTCGATTTTACAAGTATGCATTAGCTGAGAATTACCATAATCCATTACCACATTGAGATGGAAATGTTGCACAAGACGTGCAACAAAATGGCAACATCTATGACAAGAACATCTGCAATAACAGTAGAAACATCATCATCATATGACAACAAGAAGAAAACAAGCACCAGTTATCCTCATACACACAAAAACCAACGTAAACAAACACACACGCACACACATTCACATACCCATGATACAGTTACAGTGCCAGAAAAAGTTAAAGCCGGTGATGGTTGTAAAAATTGTATGAAAAGTGATAAACATGTACAGCATCTGTAGATGGAACAGCAACATCAATGTCATTTACAAAATCCTGCTGCTGTCTCTTCCACCCTCTCCTGCAAAACAGACGGTTCGGTCCGGCAATGAAAACAGCCAGCAATACCAACTGAAAATATTGCATATACGCCAGTCCATTTTTAAATCTTAAGCCCTTCGGCTCTATTGGTGTTCTGCACGTCCTTCTCAATTTATAAACGGAAGCATAAAAGAAATGGCCACAGTAAAGTATATTAATCTAAAAATGAAGGCTCCCCCAGACCAACTTACGATGGGAATCATATCAATCATTTATGCTGGTTGGCACTGCAAAGGGTTAAAGCATTAAAGTGTGTGGAAAGTAAAAAAGTAGAATGGATGGCAGTATTCTTGAAGTGACATAAAGAAACTACTTTAATTCTGTGAATATGTGTGTGTGCGTTGGATTTGCTCTTCATTGATGTTTAATTTTATATCATTCTAGCTTATCTGACATGAGTTGCGGCACAATCATTTAAGTTAAATAACAAAAAAAAAAAAAAAATAAATAAATGAAAAAAAATAAAGAAAATATTTATTAGACTTTTAGAAATGTTTTTTTAGGAATGATCTAATTTATTCATTTGTTTTCCCCACATTGTCTTCTTCTTTTTAGGTGGCGACTGAAATAGACATATCTCATCTATTATATGCCGCCCGTAGAAAATAATTCCAAACGCTTCGATTTTCTGCGCTTCTCCTCCAATTCGCGCTTCTGCGCTTCTCCTTTTGAAATACTATCGAAACTTGGTGTATTTCAAAAGCCTGGTTTTTCCAACGGAGTTTTGGTTCGTCACATTGTGGAAGAGCTTATTTCTTTATTATGGAATAAATATATTTCTCATCATTATAAAGGGTGTCCCAACAAAAACGCAAGATTTAAATTTGGCGCCATTCGAAGTGTCATTGTTTGACATTTGAACAATTGTTATTGGTTGTTAGTAGAAGGTAAGAGGCTAGTAAAAATGGAGCGCTACACGAATGAAACTGTTTTACCAAAATGGTGAAAGTTTTGCGGCTACAGTTCGCAAATTGCGATCAATTTGGGGTCACAATAATGCTCCAAAAGAGTCAACTGTAAAGAGATTAATGGATAAATTTGCCAAAACTGGGTCTGTTAGTCGATTGACCGAAAATGTCACAGCGATACGTGATGATATCGCTCAAACTCCATTCACCTCAATTCGACACCGAGCTCAGCAAATTGGTGTCTCCAAATCCACTATGATGTCATTTAAATCTTGCGTTCTTGTTTGGACTCCCTTTATTTATTCACTTATTTAGGTGGTGAAAAGTATAAATTTAATGCTAAGCGTATAAAATAAAGCGAGCGCTTTGGCATTCTTCCAAGTGTTGATTGTATTTTAAAGACATTGCCTTTCCAATGGAGTTCTGGTTGACCTTTTTTGGGTCGCCCATCGTATTCGTTGTTGAAAACCTTTCATTCTCAGCCAACGCAACCGCTTTATCTTGATTAACTTCTGGTAATGTTAGATTTTTGTTTGCCGATTGATGTCTTTTGTCATTAAATCGCCTGCTTAGCTCAAAATAAAATCTATAAATCTATCTATAAGCAATACCCTTCTCCTAATCTTCACTCTGACATCATTAGTTTTGTTCACAGCTTAGCCGAATTCCTTTGTCACTACAAACTTATAGTTTTAAACGTCGATACATCATCCTAAAGAAGTAAAATAATCTTTGAAACAAATAACCTTGATTTGTCTTCGTCCGCCACCTAACACACTTTTGCTAATTCCTTATTCAATGCTTAAGAAGGCTGCAGTAACATTATGCAGTTTTCTGCCAATACGTAGGTAGCATATGAAAAGAAAACAAATTCCCCAACATTTCATGAATGAGATATGAAAGAGCCTTCCATTCTTAGATTCGTTCAACAGAACCTACAGTTTAGAGACAATTCCGAACGTCACAGTTTGAGAAGCATTTACCAGACTTGCCGATAACTCAATTACTCGAAGCCGTTGTCAGACACATCGATGACACAAATGATTGGTGGCTGTATGCGAGATTGAACCCGCGATTATGCGAACGATAGTAGCATGTACGGTAGCACATGGTTATTGTTAGAAATGGTATCGGTCATGCCAACTACAGCTTTTCTAATTATCACCTTCAACTTTCTGTTACAAAGGTTGCACAATATTCTGTAGCAATAAACCCTCTTTTGCTGTAAAATTAAATACTAAAACTTTTGCATATCTTTACCTCATTCCTTCATTCGCAGAAGTACTAAATTCGATCATGACCTCAAACAGTTTTTGCTATGTAGAATTGTCGAAAACAGCTTCATAATCGACGAGGAGACGATGTGTGTTGATTTGTTTTTTTTAGGTTTTCTTTAAAATTTGAAATAGTGTGAATATCATCATCTTAATGATGCAGCAGATCAAAAGCCTTATCGATAAAGTCCAATTAAGTCATCTAGTGCTGACTTAGGTTTTTCAAATATCACGCTCGACAGAATCTTGTTGAAACCTTGGTATTAGGGAAATTTCTAATTAGGGCTCTCTGACTGTTATTCACTTGGAAGTTATCAAAAACTTTGCTGAATTTCTTAAAGACTTCATAACCGGTATTGCTATTGGACATCCGTTTGTTAAAAGCTAAAGTGAACAGACATCTAGTTGAGAAATTTAAATCGTACCGGTATTAGATGAGTTTTAGACAAATAGGTAACATTTGTTACCCAAGATTAACTGATACAAGCTTAGTAGTCGTTACCAATTCAGCACTATATGTGTTTGCCTTAAGCTTTTTTAAGGTTTTAACGATCGCGAAAAATATTTGAGCTGTTCAAGTAAAAAAGATTATATTGAAATTCAAATTCGCAAAAGCGGCTTTATTCTATATTTAATATGGCCTTAAATTACAGTAAACTACAGTAAGAAACAATTTTACAAGCCTTGAAGACGAATACCAAAGAAAGTACAGACAATTGATAGGATTTTAACCAGGGATTTGACATGTAATTTATAAATAGTTCATTTAAGAGGAGGAAAGAGGCTTGGAAAAAGCGAACATTAATTTATAAAGGGTGATTTTTTAATCGTAGTTTTTTTTTTTTTAAATCGAATAAAACACTCAAATTCGCATTATATATTAAAATTTTTTATTGGAATCGATAAATTGGTCTTTGCCATTTAATTTTTAAAGATAATTATATGTAAATGTTGTCCGCGGTTCCGTCTCAAAATGTCCGTTCGGAAGGTCCAATTTTTCGTTACTTTTTCAAGCATTTCGACCTGTATTCCACGAATAACGCGTGTTATGTTATCCTGTAAGGCTTCAATAGTGTTCGGTTTGTCCGAAATAATCAAGAGGCGTTACATCGCAAGATTGTGGGGGCCAACTCACAGAGCCAAATCGAGAGATAAGCTGCTCATCAAATTCATTCCTCAACATATCCATTGTTTCACGAGCAGTGTGGTATGTTGCACCTTCCTGATGAAACCACATGTCAACCAAGTTCAACTCAGCCAATTGGGGCAAAAAAAATTCGTGCGGTTGAGTAACACATGCCCAATCGCTGAGAACGGCGACGAATTGACATTTTCACGATCGTCATTAACACTGGCCGCTACGACTGCAATATTTTCTTCGGTACGCACTCTACACATGCGAGTCGATGGTTTATGTCCAACAAAGTAAATTCGGTGCGGAATTTAGAGATAACAGCACGAATTGTAGATTCAGCAGGTCGATTATGACGACCATAAAATGGTCGTATCAAACGATGCCCAATTGCCACTGACCACGAATTTTGATAATAAATTTTAACGATTTGCAATCGTTGCTCATTTTTTAGTGATGAAATAGCATTTGGACGCCATTAACAACCAGTACTGCCAACCTGATAAACTTAAATCTTAAAAAATCACCCTATACAAATGAACCAACAATATGGAAACACTATAATCGATTGAAATGAAAAGACAAATAAAAATGAAGGACTATCCTTTAAACACAGCCAATTCATACAAGATGCCTGATTCATGACATCACTTATATTCCATAAAAGTTATTTCTTCAATTCCCATATTCGATCTAAATCAAGATATAGATAATAAGGATGGTATCACGACTTTTAACTGGTTTCTTAGTCTAGTTAGATTCAACCAAAAAAACTGTGTAATAAAATTAAAGTCTTTGCTGTGGGGATGGATGAAACTTCACCAAATAATTAAAAAGTCTTGCGGGCCTACTTGGTTTATATAATATTGCTACTGGCCCACGTTGTCCGAAATGAAATGAAAAATCTTTTGACTACCTGTCTGCACGAGCTCTAAAATGATCTGTTTCCTTTCCATCAATATTACATTTGCCAAAAAAAGCAAACCAAAATGGCTGAAAAATTCTAAAATTTTATTCAGTTGGTGTTGTAAAAAACACAAATACTCCATATTCAATGTTTATATCTACTTCAAGTTCTATTTCGTAATAATTTGAAAAAAAAACTACGCCAAAATTGCTAAATTCTTACACAAAACATTTTGCAAATATATTGCGAATAGCCTCGGAATAGCCTTTTGTCTTCATTTTCCGAAAATCCTTTTCGTCCTTTTTTTAAGCCAAGCATAATAACAATGGCTTAACATATTCCATAAGTACTCTGGTGTTGAAAAACCTCTTTCCCAAAACAATTTGAACTTATATTTGCTTTACAATTGGCAAAAAAAAAAACTGTAGAAAGGTAGTGGAAAAATTATTAAAAAAAATTAAATAATTCCTAGTTATAAGAGTCAACTGGAGCGTGTAAACTTGTCTTGCGTGGATTTTTCGAAATCTAACCGATGACGTAAAACACATTGAAAAACGTGACTTTGGTAGCACAATGAAAGTGTGCAAAAATTAGTCAAACCCGAGATATCGTACTTTGAATCTCCTCCTTGTGACTTTGGTTGTACCTGAAGTACTGAGCCTCCGAATATAGCGTCCTTAACATTTTAAAACTGGTTATGTGAAATTTCATCAAAATCGGTTGAACCGTTAAGGAGTGGCATAATGCTTTCCCGTTTTATTTTTGGTTTAACCCCAATGTGCGTTGTTGTCATAAGAGAACATTCATTTTGCTAACAAAAAGTTCTATGATTTGCAGTTGTTTTTCGAACATATAGCTTGGCATGGTACTGCGGCATCAGTGATTGAATAACAAATTTGAAAGATGACGCTAAAATAGTATGGCTGTTATAGGCCATCAACATGGACACTGACCTAGTTGGAAAATCGTTTATTGTTAAAAAACATATAATCCTCTTGAGTGAGTGATTTCCAAAGTCGAGAAGACAAATGAAACATTGCGGATCAGAAAAATATTTCGGTGAATAAAAGGAATACATTTCCTATCTACATTACAGGGTTATTCATTTAGTAGTTTTAAAACCGCCGGTCTAGCAAGGCTGCCAGCTATTAAATACCTGTCATTTGAAGTGTTATTTATTTAGTAAAGAATGCGTAAAAATAGTTAAAACTTACTACAAAAGTGGTAGCTTAAACGTGGGAACTTTTAGTGCATTACGGAGTAATTATGGTTATTTTAATCGACCTACGTACTGTGCAAGGAATTGCCAAGATCATAAAGAAACTTGAAGGGACTGGAAGCGTTACAGATGTGGTTGACTTGCGCATCATTGCATTGGCAAGGCTGTCAGCTGTTAAATATCTGTCATCTGAAGTGTTATTTATTTAGTGAAAGGTCTGCCATTTAACAACCGAAGAACGCGTACAAATAGTTAAAACTTACTACGAAAGTGGTGATTTAAAAGTGGGTACTTTTCGTGCATTACGGAGTACTTATGGCTATCTTAATCGGCCTACGTACTATGCAAGGAATTGGTAAGATTGTAAAGAAATTTCAAGAGACTGGAAGCGTTATAGGTGTGGTCAGAAATGCCCATCATTGCGTTGCCGGTCTGGCAAGGCTGTCAGCTGTTAAATATCTGTCATCTGAAGTGTTATTTATTTAGTGAAAGGTCGGTCGTTTAACAACCGAAGAACGCGTACAAATAATTAAAACTTCCGACGAATGTGGTGATTTAAAAGTGAGCACTTTTCGTGCATCACGGAGTAATTATGGCCGTCATAATCGACCTACGTACTATGCAAGGAATTGGCAAGGTTATAAAGAAATTTGAAAAGACTGGAAGCGTTACTGATGTTGCCAGACCTGCACATCATTGCGCTGCCGGTCTGGCAAGGTTGTCAGCTGTTAAATATCTGTCATCTGAAGTGTTATTTATTTAGCGAAAGGTCGGTCGTTTAACAACCGAAGAATGCGTGCAAATAATTAAAACTTCCGACGAATGTAGTGGTTTAAAAGTGGGAACTTTTCGTGCATTACGGAGTAATTATGGTCATATTAATCAACCTACGTACTGTGCAAGGAATAGGCAAGATTGTTAAGAAATGTGAAGAGGGTGGAAGCATTACAGGTGTGGTCAGATGTATGCGCTGCCGAAAATATTGCTTCTGGTAGTGAAAGTGTAGTGGATAATCCGAATTTCAATTCAGAGCGCTATGGCTGTATGATAACAATAATAACAATATGTGTTTCAACAACACGGTTAGTGGCCACGAGCCATACAATACGAACACCTTTGGCTTTATTGCATGACATTTGATATTGCGATTTGACGCCGTTAGATTTTTTGCGTAGGGCTTCATCAAAGATCGTGTTTTCGCGGCTAATCGTTCAAATATTACAGCATTTGAAAGCCAACATTTGTCAAGTTATAGCCGAGATACCGCCCGAAATGTGCCATAAAGGTGGTCAAAAGCTACCTCAAAAGGATCCACTGCTGGAATCAATCCAGAGGAGGTCATTTAAATAACATTGTATTTCGTACATAATGACAATGTTCAAGCATTATAATGAAATAAAAGTTTAATCGAAATCATAGCCTTATGTGTGTTTTATTTAACTTTAGAATAGTAAAATTTAGAGAATAGTAAATTTAGAATAGTAAATTTAGAATAGTAAAATTTCAGAAAACTAATGCGAGTCCATATCCTTTTATAATCTCATATTTTCTATTCTTTGTTCTTTAATAAGCTTGTCGTGTATTGAAATATTCTTTGTTGAAATCGGCAATAAAATTTTGCTGTTTAATGTCGAGCAAATAGAAATATAAGTTTGTAACAGACAACTATAAACTACATTGCACTGATTGCTTCTTAGCTATTGTCATTTTATAGTTTTTTTTTACCCAAAACTTAATTGAAAATCTAACTAGAGGCTTCTTTAGTTTATATATTCATATTGGGTAAAATTCTATTAAAGCGTCCCTGGGTTTTTCCAACAGAAGTTCTTACGGCGCCTTCGACAAACCAATTACCACGTAAAGTCCTTTTGAATTATTTTATAACGTTTTTGTGTTCCAACAATTTGCTGTAGAAAACAAGAAAAAAAAGAAGCAAATTCGTGTAATGTTGATGGTGCGAAGAGAGCGAATGTTGGCAACGCAAGGATGCAGGTGCTTATTTGCATTTATATAATATTCATAATAAAATTGTTTGTGCTCTATGTTGTAAGCATTGTGATAAAACATGGAGATGAATGTAGGGATGTCTGTCGCAACTGCAGATACCATATTTCCGGAAACCTATGTTTGTAGCATCACCCCGATAGGATTTACATTATTTGCTTCATTTGCTCCTTTCGCATTTTTTTTCTTCTTTTGGTTTTGCATAAAAGTACAATACTTATATACATGTATTTTTAAATCTCGGAAGTGTTTCTGTTTTTTCTGAGCTCTTAACATGTTGAAAGGGAGGGCAAAGATACATAAAGGATCAAGATGAGAAAATTGTAGGTTGACAATACCAACGCAGCTGGCTGCTAAAGACTTATTAAGGCCGAAGACGAGAGCATAATAGGTTACCATGGAAATCGTTTCGTAGATGTAATTATAAGGATTATGAGTGTAAATATTTTGAATTTAATCATACGGGAAATTTATGAAAACTTTAATGAAACAGAGAAAAGTAGTAAACTTCTACGATTAAAGATTTGGATATATTAGGTATAGTAAAAAGGATTTAGTAATCTATATCTCGCGTTATATAAGTGTGATTGAGTTAGGCTGAATCGCATTAGAAAGAAGAAGCTTTGCACTCCAAAAGCTACATAGGTAACTTTGTATTTGTTTGGATCAGTGTTGTTTGACCGCGCGTCAAAGATGGATGCCAGCAAAGAGACAATTCTACATGTTGTACAATTTTTCTTTAATAAAAGCCAAAAATACAAGACAGGCAGCTGAAAAAGTGAATAATGTGTAGTTCTGATACTGTAATCGTTAGTTGTGAGCAATTTTTAATTCATCAATTCTGTTCCGGTAATTTTAATGTTAACTATTCCCGCTGTTCTGGAAGGCTAATTGTCGAAAATGTCGATCGAATAATGGAAATTGTCCAGATCGAATTTCATGCAATTACGGGTTCGATTGACCAGGGCCCAGACATTGCAAAAAAAAGTCATATGGAACTACTTGAATAACAGTGGATACAAAGAGAAGCTCGATGCATGGATGCCACACGAGTTAATGCAAAATACCCTTTTGGACCGAATTTCTATTTGTGAATTGCAACTAAATCGATAAATTTCTGAAGCTGATGATGACTGGTGATGACAAATGGGTAACTTCTTCTTACTGTTTTTAGGTGGCGACTGGAATAGACATCCTTATCTATTATACGCCGCCCGTAGAAAATACTTCCAAGTGCTTCGATCTTCTGTGCTTTTCCTCCAATTCCTCACGCTAAGACGAGGACGCGATAGTATTTCAAAAGTTTGGTCCCTCCAACGGAGTTTTGGTCGCCCTCTTTTGCGCCATCCATCGACTTTCTTATCGAAAACTCTCCGTGCCGGAGCATTTGTTTCTACCCGCACAACATGACTCAGCCAACGCAATCGCTGTATAATAATGGGTTTGACTGCGTCGATGTCGCTGTACAGCTCATACAGCTCATTGTTCATGCAACGCCGATACTCTCCGTTAACGATGATGGATTCATATATTTTCCGGTATATTTTCCTCTCGAAAATTCCTAGTAATGATTCATCCGCTTGAGTCATAACCCAGGATTCTATGCCATATAACAAGACAGGTAGGACGAACGTCTGGTACAGTCGGATTTTTGTTTGTCGAGAGAGGGCTTTATCATTGAATCGCTTGCTTAGTCCATAGTAATATCTGTTAGCAACCAATACTTTCCTCTTTATCTCCATGCTGACATAATTCGTTTTGTTTACAGTAGAACCGAGGTAGATGAATTCTTCCACCACTTCAAAATTATGGTTGTCAACGTTCACACAGCGTCCCAAACGAATAGGCTCTTTCTTCGTTGAAACTAATAACTATGTTTTGTCCTCATTTACCACCAGACCGATTTTCGCTGCTTCCTTCTCGATGATTGTGAAGACTGCAGTAACATGTGTTTACGTGCAAAAGTTTTGCTGATAGTTGTAAGTTTTAATTTTTAAATACACGCCCAGCACGGTTAAGAAAAGAGCTTTCACTCCACCATTCTAGCAGTGTAATAAAGCGGTCTTCTAGCTCTCGCCCAAGTATCAGTACTCATTTTACACTCGATATATAAGCTAAGCTTATTTGAACGATTAAAGTACCTGCTTGGTAAAATAATCTCCATTTTGTGAACCCCAGAAATATAAGGTAAAACCTTGCCAATAAATATAATTAATTAGATTATACACTCTCTAACCCCCCGTTTTTCTCATTCTCTTTCATACCAAATAAAAACACTGTCTGATCAACCCCCCGTATTAACAACATGGGTCACTTATGCCAACAATAGCAGCTCAGGAATATTCTGCTGTATATTTATTTGAGATTGGCAGAAACCGTGAGCTGGCGCCCTACAGCCAAACTCTAAACTTAGACTTGTACAGTCAACAATTGAACCATCTGAATGAAACAATCATCAAGAAGCGGCCTGCTAAGGCTATGATTGTTTTCATGCTTTTGTCAGTACAACGCCAAGCCGCACACATCGTTAGTGATTCATCAAGAGCTTCTAGGGATTGATTAGGAAGCTCTTATGCATCCTTCTTATGGTCCAAGGACCTGATACCAAGTGACTAGCACCTATTTCTATCAATGGCGAATGAAAAATTCGCCCTGAAGAGAAGCTTTTGAAAATCTTTTATCTCATTTTCTTTGGAAACGAGAACGGGGGTTTCTGTGACAGGCGTAGAGCGGAGTTATGTTCAAAATGACACCAAGCTTTCAAATAAAATAATGCACATTTAGCCTATATCGGAATATTCTAACTATGCTGCATAAAGCCTTCAATGGGTTGTAATGGATTTTCCAAATAGGGCGTATCGATGTTGACAGTCAGTGGCGATTATGATGCGTTGGGGGCACCTGTCAAATTTGTTGTTTATTATCATATCAAATTATACAATTGAATAACACTTGCAAATGATGACAGTTTTTGTTATTAAAGTAAGTGTTCTTTAGTGCAAACGTTGCCTTTCATAGTTGACTCTCTAACGTTCGGTGGCCAAATCTGAGATGACATTTTAAATAATCAATAATCAAATATCGGCTGATAACATCGTCGCTGTCCGAGAAAATGAGGCAGGGGGTTCTTCACCTGCACTCGAATTCAGACTTCCACAGTCTTCAACATGGCACATTTTTTGGCAGGACTTGGGCATACGACCTGTACGAGATCCAACTAATCCATGAGCTCAAATTTAATGACCGGAGATAATGCAGTTTGTTCGCTGGCGGGGTTATGACCCGTTAGGTAGAGGACCACAATTTTGTCTGCAATATGACATCTACTTGAGAGGCGCATTTTCGAATGAACCCACTAGAAGTTCATTTTGAATACAAATGCGTTTCGAATGAACCCACTAGAGGTTCATTCTGAATATATATGCGTTTCGAATGAACCCACTAGAGGTTTATTTTGAATACATATGCGTTTTGAATGAACTCACTAGAGGTTCATTTTGAATATATATGCGCTTCGAATGAACCCACTAGAGGTTCATTTTGAATACATATGCGTTTCGAATGAACCCACTAGAGGTTCATTTTGAATACATATGCGTTTCGAATGAACCCACTAGAGGTTCTTTTTGTTGGCAAAGTATCCGCAAAAAGTTAGAATTTGGTGCGGATTTAGGGCATGTGGCGTCATTGGTTCACACTTCTTCGAAAACGATGTTATTGATGAGGGCTACACAGATCAATGATAACCAACTTCTTTTTGATCGAATTGCACAGCATGGTCATGGATGACATATAGTTCTAGCAAAACAGCGCGAAAGCCGCAATAGATATTCTGCTTAAACATTCTGCATGGTTATCTCTATTGGAATTGGTGCGATTTGATCACCGAGATCATGCGATTTGACTCTTTTCGACTTTTTTATGTGAGGCTTTTTTAAGTCACAAAGGTTATGCCAATACGCTGCAATAGGTTGATACCCCTAAAGTCAACATAATGCATGTAACATGTTGAATGCAGCAGGATTTATGTGGTAGAATCAATGAAAATTGAACTACTTGGATCCATGCACCATACAGAGCCGCGGAGGATATTTGAACGTTATTACAATTCATACAATATGGCGTACATTTGCGTTAACACCTTAAACACAATCTATTTTATTCCATTTCAACATTGGTCCAACCTTTAGGGGAACCCCTTTATTTACTCAGTTCGAGTTTTTTTTTTCAAATTGGTTTCTAAATTGAAATGTACTAAACTTGATTGCAAATATTGGCACAATTTGGAAAACGATTCAGATCTAATTAAATTAAATAATGAATTTCTAATTAAAATAATTTAAAAATTGCAAAAACTTGTGAGCATTTCAATAATAATTTTCATCAGAAAACTGCATGACATTTTGCTTACCGTCTTAACGCCTTCCATCAAGGGTTACAATAACGTAACAACCATATACTCGTATATGTAGTTGGTGTTAAAATTGCAAATCTCATATAGTTGTGAGGTTCTCCACACAATAAATAGTTTTCGAAAATTCAGGGAATTTTTCATAAATTCTTTGCTCGAACATTTGAATGAATGAGCACAAGACACGGTATAATCGTATATGGCTTTGTAATCCTCAAACCAAATGCGAAAATGATAAATGTTTTTGAAACATTCTTAGCTAAAGTCATGTATCATTTTGTACAACTTTCCTCCGGCAGCATGTTGAATTGCGGCAAAAGTTTTCTTAGTTAAAAATGTTCAGAATGTTATGCGAGGCGGCCATTTTTGTCTTGGCGAAATTTTACAAAATATGGAAAATTGTGGCGTTAAGCAGTAAAGTAAATTAAACAGAGCCATAAACTGTGTGGTTGATCTGCCTTTTGGGAAGCAGCGGCGTAATAAAAATATTCTACTCAAGTCTGTAACTCATTCACAGAAACGGAAGCTATTCAAATTGAATTCAAATTGTCTGCAGTCTTTAGGCTTTGCATTTTTGGAAACAATGACCCAAAACAAAAGCGGATGTTATGACATCTTACGATGTTTTATGACATATTATGATGTCTTGTGATGTCTTATGACGCCTTGAATGCATAAAGTGTGACAAAATTTATTGAAATTACCGACCAAATATGTTAAATTGATTGTTTATGTGGGAAATACCAGAGTCTAGAGTTACGAAAGTTATAGTTAAAGCTTGCTAAATAAAGCTTTCAAAGTCACGAAAAAATAATGGGTTTATTTGTACTAAACATTATAAAGGGTGTCCTAACAAGAACGCAAGATTTAAATGATTGATGCAGGAATTGAATTGTTTCTCTGGTTGTATGACATGTGGCGCCGTCTTGTTGAAACCACATGCCCTCCACATTCATTTCTTCAATTCTAGGCACGCAAAACTGGTTATAATTTCACAATACCGAGCACCATTGACTATTTGCGCTTGACATGCTTCATTTTCATAAAAAAAAGTCCAATGATTCCTCCAGCCCAAAATCCACACCACACAGTGACACATTGAGGATGCATTTGCTTCTCGTGAATCACTCGAAGATTTTCATCACCCCAAATGCGACAATTCTGCCTATTACGAAGCCACCAAGATGGAAATGGGCCTCGTCACTGAAGATGAATTTATCGGCAAAATCAGCATTTTCATGTTGTCTCTCCAATACCCAATTAACGAACTCCCTTCGCTGTTCATGGTCAGCTGGCTTCAGTTCCTGAGTCAATTGAATTTTGTATGCATGAAGATGCACATTTTTCGTCAAAATTCGCTGCATAGTGGATTTGCAGACACCAATTTCCTGAGCTCGGTGTCGAATTGAGGTAGATGGAGTTTGAGCGACATCATCATGTACAGCTGCGACATTTTCGGTCGATCGACCTGGTCGAAGGCGCGTTGTTGTCTTTACACCACTAACAAACCCAGTTTTGGCAAATTCATCCATTAATCTCTTTACAGTTGACTATTTTGGAGCATTACTGTGACCCCAAATTGATCGCAATTTGCGAACTGTAGCCGCAAAACATTTCACCATTTTGGTAAAACAATTTCACAATGAAAATGCGTTGTTCATTCATGTAGCGCTCCATTTTTACTAACTTCGTACCTTCTACTAGCAAACAAAAACAATTGTTCAAATGTCAAACAATGACACTTCGAATGGTGCCAAATTTAAATCTTGCGTTCTTGTTGCGACACTCTTTTTTATGGATTTTTCATCATTTCTTTTTTGCCAGTAATTAGATTTTTTTTACCGTTACCGACAGTTTACAAAGTTTAGTGATAACTGCTAATTTTTTTTGGAACTTCTCGTAAGTTTGGTTGTAGCACCAGAATTTCAATTATCACATGCAATTTTATCGGTTTACAAAGGTGGTCCCTGAATTAATCTAGTCCTAACGAAAAAAACTTTTTACACCAAACGAGGATTTAGGCAGGACGACAGTCTATCCTCTGCGACCTCTTTAACATACACTTGAAGATAATTATGAATAAAGCTGCAGTAAACACGTCTGGTACCATCTTTAACAAAAGCCATATTCTATTCGCGTAAGCAGATGACATAGACATCATTGGCAGAAAACTGCGAGATGTTACTGCAGCCTTCTCAAGAATTGAGAAGGAAGCAGAAAAAATGGGTCTGATGGTAAAGGAGGACAAAAAATAGTTATTAGTTTCAACGAACAAAGGATCTATTCGTTTTGGACACTGTGTGAACGTTGACAACTATAATTTTGAAATGGTGATAGAATTCATCTACTTTGGTTCCTCTGTAAACAAGACGAATTATGTCAGCATGGAGATAAAGAGGAGAGTAGTATTGCTCGCTGACAGATGTTATTATGGGCCAAGCAAGCGATTCAATGATAAAACCCTCCTTCGACAAACAAAAATTCGGCTGTACCAGACTTTGGTTCTACCTGTCTAGTTATATGGCGCAGAATCCTGAGTTATGACGCAATAAAATGAATCAGTACTGGCAGTTTTCGAGAGGAATATACTCGAGAAAATATATGGACCCATCATCGTTAACGAAGAGTATCGGCGTCGCATGAACAGTGAGTGTCGAAATTCCATTAATATACAGCGAATGCGTAGGCTGGGTCTGGTAGTGCGGATAGACTCAAATGCTCCGGCTCAGAGAGCTTTCAACAACGAACTTGATAGACGGCACAGAAGAGGGTGACCACAACTCCGTTGGAAGGACCAGGCTTTTGAAATATTATCGAAGCTTGGTGTGACGAATTGGATGAGAATAGCAGAAGATTGAACCGCTTGGAGTTATTTTTTACGGGCTGCGTATAATAGATAAGGATATCTATTTCAATTGCTACCCAAGAAGAAAAAGAACAAAAAAGACACAAAAAAGTTGGGAAAAGTTTTCTTTATCTTTCAATGTAATTTCCTTTTAGCTCGATTCATTTTTTCCAGCGATATTGAACAGCTTCCATAACCTATTTATAGTAAGAACTGTGTAACTCCTTAAAATAGCCATCAATCGCAGACTCCACCGCTTCATTATTGGCTAATATTTTATCACTGGGATATTTTTTTAAGTTTCGTAATAGAAAATAGTCAGAGGGAGCTAAATTTGGCGAATAAGGCGATGAAACGGGATGAAGTAATTTGAACTTTAATTTATCGATTTTGGCCATCGCAATAGTGGATGTGTGAACTGCAGCATTGCCTTAATAGAAAAACACATTCTGCAGCCCTTTTTCGTAATTTCATCACCTAAACGCTGCAATAAATTAGCATAATATTTGCCATTTATGATTTGTCCTTTCCAAATGTAATTATTAGAAAAAATCCTAAGCGAATCCCAAACAAAACAGATGCCATGACCGTGCCTGCAGTTGGGGATGTCTTCGCTTCCTTTGGACACGGTTCTCCCATTTCAGTTCACTGCTTTGATTGTTCCTTTGTCTCAGAGGTGAAGTGGTGATTCCATGTCTAATCCATGGTTATAAATCGGCAGATAAATTCAGCTTGGTTGCGGTGAAACATCGCTAAACACATTTTCGCGACGATACTTTTGCTTTATTGAAGACAAGCGCTGCACCCATTATGAGCGCAGCTTACTCATCCTTAAGTCTTCGATCAGTATACGATGAATAATACTTTTTGATATAACTATCATTTCATCCAATACTATTGTGTGGAGTTTCTTAATCATGTCTGACGTGGACACCTCATTTAGTCGACCTTTATGGTGTTTGTCTTGGCAGCTCGTACGGTCTCGCTTAAACTCTGCTACCCAATACTTTAAGTCGTAATCGAAGGAGAAGACTCTTCCAGTGTAGAATCCAGCTCGGCATTAATATTGTTTGAACTAAGATCATTCAAATAGAAACAATGAAAAACATAACGATGACCAATTTTTTCCATGTTTACAAATTTACTGAGATTTTTGATAGCTCAAATAAAAATACTAAACAATGTGGCGCCTTGAAACTTGAAACATATGTTTTATAAGGATGCCGCTTTTCACCAAAATAAATATCTACAAACTACGGACACCATCTATATGTCAGATCGGCTAGCTTTGGGAAGGCCGTGGTATTTTATACACCATATAAATCTCCTACATTAGTACATTATTTGAAGTGCTAAATATTTATTAATAATTTTTGTTGTATCAAACGCAACATAGCCCGGTGCATTTTAGCGTTGTCTTTGTGTGTTGTAAAATTATACCATCTCCCACATTTGCTTTTAATGAAACAAATCCTACGAACAGTATGCTTGAAAATGTGTGAGTTTCTTTGAAAACTTTTGTCGACAATAATTTTCGCATTTATTTTAAATTTTTCCAGACACCTCGTGTGCACACAAGATATACTTTTAAATCGTCACAGGCAACTGTAGAGTTTGATTTTGCCACTTTACAAAATAAGAAAAATGTAAAAAGAAAAACGCAAAGCAAATATGAGTGTCGGAGGCGAACATGAGGGTGGTGAACATATAAGCAATCTTCTTGATACATAAATTTGGAGCAGTAAAAGTTCAAGTGAAACATTAAATTTATATACACCAAAAGTTTTGTCTGATGATAAAAAAATACAAGAAATCCTGTATATCTGATATTTATTGTTTTATTTTTGACCCAAATCGTTTTGCAGCTTGATATCAATGTGACAAATGCATTTGATAGGGAGTGGAGAGAAAAAAGAGCGGTAGGAAATATGAAACATTTCATTTTTGTTTTTTGACATATTAACATTTCACGTTGCCAAAATTGTATCTTGTTATTTTTACATCTGTTACCTTTTGCATGCCTGAAACCCTTTGGCTGTGTTCGTATTCGTGTTCTCTTTTTGTAAATGATATCGGTTGAGTTATTTTTGAAAGGTATTCGATTGACAAATTAAACCGCAACCCAGAAGAGTGTTCCACTTTGTTGACTTCAGTTTGTTCCTTTTGTGAAAATATGCGGTTAAAAGCTTCCACATCACGTAACAGTATTTTTGCAGTGATATTGATTTCACGGTCACTTTAACCAGGTTATTTTAAAAGGGCTGTCATTTGTTGCAACATTTCGTGCGGTTGAGGAAAAAAAACCGAACAATTTATGAGCTTTTGCACAATATGTTCTGTACTAATAATATTATTTATAAAAAGTTTTGTGAATTCGCAAATTTTATTTATGGCAAATAAGCTATCCCTTGGGTTAGGTTAGGTCGGTGTGACAGTCTGAATAGACAGACTCATTTAGATCGCATAGTCCATTGTGATATGGCTGCTCCTAGTTTCCCCCGTTGGACCATCCTGAGCGCCCCAAAAAGTTCTTAAGTCGGACAATACCCACAGTATCGGGCAAAACTAAAGCATGGAATCCTTTTTACGAATGTCGTTAAACAGCTTTTCAAAATTCGTTTAGATAATTGAATTTTTTTTATTCAACATTCTAGATTATTAAATTATATTTTAAAATAAAACAGAAACAACATGAATTCTTCATCAAAAACAATCAAAATTTAAGAAAAAGGTAAAACTCAATGTTTTTAGGCGTCGAAACTAAAGCACGTAGCCAATATTACATAACTGAGGACAAGAAAAAACTCAGTATTTTGTGGCATATCCATTATTTTGTAAAACTTCGGCACATCTTCGATGCATGGAATCAATTAAATTATTTAATACGTCTGAAAAAATTTTATTCCAGGCATTTTCCACATTTATATAGAGATCATCCAAATTATTGCAGCTATCGCGGTCTATATTTCGATCTACAATTTCCCATAGATTTTCTATGGGGTTGAGATCAGGCGATTTTTGTACGAACCACTCTTTCACATAACTAGGTGTGTGTTTGGGATCGTTATCATGTTGGTACGTCCACTTAATTGGCATCTCCTCATCTGCATGTGGAAGCATTATATTTTGCAGAATGTCTCTATAAACGAATCGATCCATTATTTCACTTATTCTATGAATTGGACCAATGACATGGCCTGAGAAACAGCCGCAGACCAAAACGCTGCCCCCTCCGTGTTGCACTGTGCCTTTTGTATATTGTGGCTTAAGACGCTGTCCTCTGGGTCGCTGAACTAGCCTAAATCCATCGGAACCGTTCATATTAAATTTGAATTCGTCGGAGAATAGTACGGTTTCCATTGTGTAGTGGTCCAATTAATATGTTTCTTCGCAAACTCAATCCTGGCCAGTCTATTTTTCCGTGAAATAAAGGGCTTTTTTGCACTTTTACAAGATTTTAGGCCCTCTTCTACACGCGCCTTTGGATGGTACTAGGAGTAATGTCTAACGATAATTATGAGGCAATGGTCCTTGACGATACGAACGGATCCTTTTTTACTAAGCGTATTATTGCCTGGTCATCTCGTTTGCTGGTCTTTCGTGGCCAGCAAACGTCCACCTTTATGTACTGTAGGCAAAGAACCCGAAGATCGAAAGCGGCTTATTATTCTCGATATAATACTATGATGAATACCAAATTTTTTTGCAATTGCCGTCACAGATTCTCCGTTATTAAAATCAGCTATTATTTTTTCTTTTAAATGAACTGAATATTTATTTCGTGCCATTTATTTAGCGAAATAATCAAAAAACAAAAAATCATAACAAACTTGTACGACCTTGTAAGCACAGAAACAATCAGTAACTGAATGCAAAATTTTCTCTATACGCACATAAAATGATCTTTGGAAAAATAACGGTAATTTTTGTTAGTAAATTCAATATTGTATAGGAGAAGAAACATTCAAAAAGTTTCGTGCTTTAGCTTTGTCGCTGAATTTTCGTACGTATTAAAATAAGCACATAAAAAAGTAGTTAAACTACTAAGCAACAAAACTACTGCATTAATTTTTAATAATTTTTGTTTTCTTTTTGTTATTGTATTTTTCTTGATAAACAGAAGTCCGTGCTTTAGTTTTGTCCGATACTGTATATCGTCCAGATCTCTTAAGTCCCTAAAGAAATTAGAGCCCAGTGGCCTGGCCTGTTCGCCAGGTCGAGGCAATTGCAGAGAAGGTGCTTTATAGACTTCTCCTCCACTTGATCGCCACAGCTCTACCAGAAGTCACTAGCAACAACCTTCAGTCTCACTGCATGTCTTCCAATCAGACAGTGTCCCGCCATGACGGATACAAGTAATGAGACGTCGGGTTTTGATAACAATAGCAGTGTGCGTGTGAACGCTTCATATCCAGAAGAGGCCACATCGGTTTGGATTGATTGCAGCCTCGGACAGACGCCCACCTATCATTTGCTGCTAAATATACCCCCTCTTGCAGTAAGAGCTTCCAAGTGGTTAAAGGAATGCCCACGTATCCTACTCGGCTGGAATCTATAAGGTTGCCCCTAGTCTTGCCAGTTCGTCTGTTCTGAGGTTTCCTGGCATGTCCCTGTGGCCTGGCACCCACATAAGGTAAATGTTGAAATGCTGAGCCATCTTGTTAAGAGATCAGCGGCATTTCAGGTATGATATTGACATTGAGAAAGACAGAATCCAGAGATTTAATGGCAGCTTGACTGTCAGAGAAAATGTTAATTCCTACCGCGGTGAGAACATTACATCTCAGCAATTCTGTCACTTCTTTAATGGTCAAAATTTCGGCCTGATAAACGCTTCAACACGGAAGTATTTAGTAGCAGCAGGGGTTTCTATAAACACTTCTGGTTACTTGCCTTTTAAATGGTCTTCTGGACAAGGCCTTTCAGAAGACCTGGGTCTCTGTATTATACTCATAAAATGTCAGTTATTTACTATACCGGGTTATCCATTATTATCGGTTTCAAAAGTAAAGTTAAATTAGACACAAATAAAGCTGTGATTTCGATGAAACTTTTATTTATTTATAATGCCTGGACATTGCCATTATGTACAAAAACCGATGCCATTTATATGACTAATTCTAGATTGGCTGCAGCAGTCAATCCTTTTAAGATAGTTTTCGGCCACTTTTTCGCACATTTCGGGAGGTATCTCGACGATAACATGACGAAAGTTGGTGTTCAAATGCTTTAATGTTTGAAGGATTATTTGCATTAACACGGCCTTTGACGTAGCCCCCCAAACAAAGTCTAACGGCGTCAAATCGCATGATCTTGGAGGTCAATTGACGTTGCCTAAGCGTGAAATTGCATTTTCTGGAAACTTCTCATGCAATAAACACAAAATCGGTCGTGTTGCGTGGATCATGGCCATCAATACCCTTGTTTAAACCACATTTCACAATCTTCAATTACAGAGCAAAAAAGATTGGTTATCATACGGCCATAGCGCTATGACTTGAAATTCGAATTATCCGCCATACTTTCAGTAATAGAAGTGATATTTTCGGCAGTGCCTACATTGTGATGATGCTCAGGCCTGACCGTATCTGTAATGCTTCCAGTCTCTTCAAACTTCTTTGTAATCTTGCCAATTCCTTGCACAGTAGGTCGACTATGACCATCATAATCACCCTATAATGCACAAAAAGTGCCAACGTTTGAATTACCAATTTTTTTTTTAATAAAATTTAACTACTTGTACGCGTTCTTCGGTTATTAAACGATCCATATTCGTAAATGACACCAAATAAATAACACTTCAAATAACAAATATTTAACAGCTGACAGCCTTGCCAGACCGGCGGTTTTGAAACTACTAAGTGGATAGCCGATATATGTAAAAATATCATGCTGGAGTTAGTATAAATCTGTCGACATTTCCGCAGCCTCACGCGAAAGTTAAGATCTCATTTCTGTAGGCAATTGATTTTATTTAATCAATCAATTTTATTCAATCAATCAAAGTAATAACCCTTTAAGCAAAATGTAAGAGTTATAACATTTAAACGTTCTTTAAATTTTCAAACCAAATGCATTCACTCACTCTCTTTGAAACAACTATTAATAATGCTCTATTTTAGCGTAAAATTCGCAGTCCATCTTCATGTGTGTCCTTGTTTGCTCTACAATAATGTTTTATGATTTCCTTTCAGACACTTGTTCTCTGTGTTTGGGCTTGGATGTACGTATGGGATGAGTGCGGTGCATTAAAGCATGTCACGTCGTACACAAACTCATTCATATATTGTAGTATTTATAAAACCAATAAATTATGAAGGATATTCTGACACGAAACGCGGACTCATACATGGCCACAGATATACGCATACTTGCACATACGCATATTTTCGTTCAGCGGCTCAGTGAAAGTTCTACAAGGATTTCCATATGGCTGCACATAACAGACAACAGTAAGAGTGATGCATCGCCATCGTCTGTTGTAAAAACATGGGAACCGGGATTTCGCCAGAAATAGTTGTAGCAGCCACAGGGGCAGTGGAATTTGTCACTGAACATATTCGTTTCCGCAGTGAAATGTTTGCGTTTGTAATGACATACGGGAAATCTGTCGAGAAGAGTCACAGCAGTTATCCTTTCGCTTACAAAATATTATAATTTGATTTACATTGAAAAGGATGAATGATGGTCATGTGAGAAGTAGCTGTGAAAACAGGAATAACAGCACGAGTGAAATCCTTATTATAGAAATGTGATTTCGTTGGTTATATAAATAAGTCATACAATTAATTGAGGACAGCAGATATCCTTTGGCTACTTACGATGAGAATGGTATTTACTGAATAACTAAAGGAATTTTCAATTTTCTGTAGCAGTATGTATATTAAAATATTTGTCTCAGTCGAATATAGAAATCAGTACAGAAATTTCAGTCACTGCAGGACATTCAGCCAATGTCCTCTTGCGCTGGTGCAAATGTAAGAACTGAAAAGTGTGACAGAAGGATCATGCTATATTGAGAGATTCTTATCAAAAAATTAAAGCATAACAAAATCATCAAAATTACAGTCCTTAGCTGTTGTCCGCTTAGAAAATATAGAAGGACAACTGTTGTTTCCCAAATCTGCTAATTTGTACAAGTTGCACCTTAATGGGCGTGGCAGTACAATACGAAATATTTTTTTTACGAAATATCCGATGCTTGCTAAATTGTAATGAATTTAGTGCATTTTAATGAAATTAAATTCGATTAAATTAGGTAATTTCTTTGGGAACTATCAGAGTGCTTGTGGTTATAAAGCAAATTGTTTCCAAGTTTAAATTTAAGTTAAGTTTTTGCCAAGTTAAGTTAAGACAATACGTTTGAGAAAAACTGCAGTCCATGGAGCAGGAATTAGAACGAACAAAATTACATTTCGAAAAACAAGTTCAAGTGTGTGAGATGTACGATATGGGGTTCGGTAATGCCCTCTATTTTCATTCTCAGAACATAGTTAACGAACCGCATGATGTGTCTTAAATTCAGCTGAACTCATTACTACTGTATAAAAAAATATTGAAATATAGAATTTCGAAAATTCGACCAAAATTTTTATGGACGGTATAGCTAGGGGTTATTAAATGATCCATATTTATAAATGGCAAACCTTCACTAAATAAATAGCACTTTAGATGACAAATATTAAACAACTGATAGCCTTGCCAGACCGGTGTTTTTGAAACCACTAAGTGGATAACTTCATTTTCACTATGAGACTCTAATCAACGTGGTTTAAATTTGGCAAAATAGAGTGCAACTTATTAAAAAGTAAAAAGCTAAAATCAAAAAAGGTAACCAAATGTCAGTCATGTAAATTGACTTATATACACCTTAACCCAACCTCGTTTTGTGTGGCTGCAAAAGTGTGACAGCTGACAGAAATAGGGTGGTTAATTGATTGGATCTTTCCAAACAATACCCGGAATTAAAGCAGTGGTAGTTCAGTAGTTCTTCGTTTGGGAAATTTAGAATAAGAATACAAATGCCGTTCTTTGCTAAATCGGAAAATTTGCATGAGCGGCACCCCAAAGGGCGTGTCAGTACAATCTGTTTTCATTCGCAGCACTAAACGCTCGGTATGAGCCCAACTATATTGAATATATACTGCAATTGAATGAAATACATGAATCTAATAACATAACGGACTATTCATTTTTCGGTTTCCAAAATAAAGCTAAATAGAACACGCATAAAACTATGATTTCGATGAAACTTTTATTTCATTATAATTACTGGGCCTTGCCATTATGCACGAAATACAATGTAATTTAAATAACCATTTCTGGATTGGTTGCAGAAGCAGGGTACTTTGAGATAGTTTTCGACCACATTTTTGGCACATTTCGTGCGGTATCTTGGCTATAACTTGATGAAAGTTTGCTTTCAAATGCTCCAACGTTTGAGAATTATCCGCGTAAACTCAGTCTTTGGCCAAGACCTAAAAAAAAATCTAACAGCGTCAAATCGCATGATCTTGGTGGCCAATGACCGCTTAGAAAATGTAAAAGGACGCCCAAATGACGCCATCAAAACGTGAAATTACATTTTCCGGAAACTTCTCATGCAATAAGATCAAAATCGGTCAAGTTGTGTGCCTCGGGGAACTGTCTTGTTGAAACCACATATCATCTAGTTCATAATCTTCAATTGCAGGTAAAAAAAACCGATTATCATATGACCATACTGCTCTGAATTGACGTAATTTTCGAAGAAATTTGTTTCAATGACACCTTCATACCATAATGCGCACCAATCAATTACTTTTTTCTGGATGTAATGGCTTTTCCACAATCACTTCTGGGTTCTTCGAGCCCCATATGCAATAATTTTGCTTGTTAACGTAACCAACGAGTGAGAAATGAGCTTCTTCGCTGAAGAAAATTTGGTTCGATTGAAAGCCCACTTTTGAGTCACCACCTTTGTAGTAAGTTTTAACTGTTTTTACGCGTTTTTGGTTGCTAAACGATCAATATTTTTTAAATGGCAAAGCTTTAACTAACTAAATAAATCTTCAGATGACAGGTATTTTACACAGCTGACAGCCTTGCCGGACCGGCGGTTTTGAAACCACTAAGTGGATAATCCTATATGAAAGTTAAATTAAGTAATTTGTAAAGGAACTACTAGAGAGAACGTCGTTATTCCTTTGATTTTACCACAATTTTCCAGCAACGTATTGCAATATATTTAAAAGTAATTTTGCTAACTTTATGTTACAAATTAGGGATTACAGCTGAAAATCAAATTTTAACATTGAATCAAGGTAAGGTGGATACCAAAATGGACACGGAACGTCATCCAGTTTTATTCTTAGTTTACAAAACGCATGACATATTCTTACATCCCTTACAAAATTGTGGAAAAATCGTTCAAATAACCATTCTCCTCCTGGTATCTCCTACACAAATCGCCGCTTTAACCCATATATTCTTACTTCCACATCCACATGGGAAAGCGAGATTCAGCCAGTCTTGTTTTATTATTGTCACACGAAATTTATACTTAAACGAATACCCATGGTATATTATGCCAGTTAGCGTCCATAAAATCCTTTTTCACGAAAAAGTTATTATAATGTCTTGCATTCTTCCTATAGGACAGCTGTTAGAAGAAGCTCAAGAAGCAAGAAATTAGGATATGAGAAAATTTAGAAAGTTGTTTACGGGGAAAACATCGAGAATAGACACAAATACAGATCTTTTCAATCGGTTATTAATTTATTCAGATCCTTTTATCGCTAGTTTGCGTCACACTCCCTTTCGAGTTCGAAGTTTGATAACAAAAGAAATTTTTTCATTATTATCTGTTGATGATGGAAAAAGAATCTTTTAACGATGCATATGAAATTGACTAATTTAAAATCTCTATGTGTATTTATGTGTTTTATCTATATTATTAGTGTACTAAAGCAAAAACAAGTCAATAAAACAATTACTATTAGATATTTATTAAAAATATTAAAATTATTTTAATACTAAAAATGACTACATCCGTCTCTTTACATAAAAATTCACCTAATAATTTTATTATATGATTAATTAGTTGTATTTAACGTAAATATTAGTATATATTAGGTATAACTACAAATAATCTCAGAGCATGTATTTAAGACACCAATCTTTTATCTTAAAAATATATTTATTGTTGACAGTGCGAACTATTTATTTTTTGCGTCATTTTACTAAAAAAAACTTTTTTCTAAAAAAAAGTTGATTTTTTACAATCATTTCATTTCATTTCATTTTTTGTTTAATACATAAGTGAGAAATGAACCCTACCCAATTTATTAATTTTGTCCAGTTAGATTTGTGATCTACCGCACTGTGCACAGGTTGAAAATCCCTCATGTTTATTAAAGAAAAATTGTTCGAAAAATGATCACGCTAAATAGTCTATGAATCTCCTCAAATTATATCATTCTTTGTTTTTTTAAGGATTTAGTTTGCAATTTCTTTTATCGTGGCACTCTAATGCATACATCTACTAGGATTTCGAACCGATAAAACACCAAATATCTATAACTTATTTCTGAGCGCCGCAATTCATGCTCTGCAATACAGCTTCCACCACAAACATTCATTTTACGAAATCCACCAAGAATAGAATCCCTATGCTATAAGTCAATTGCTGCATTTCTGTTGCATACCCAAAGGCATGAAACTTGACTTTTGTTGCTTGTGCTATTGTTGAGATTTTTGGTATGTTGAATGTTAAGCAATACATCGGCTGTTATATTTTCCTCTGAAGATATTAAAAAAGGAATGAAAAAATTATAAAGAATAAAAACTATGAATAATAAGTATGGCGAACAGTTTTTGCTATCAAGCTCAAAAGTATGCTATATAAGTTAAGTATACAGAAAAATTCACATTGTAATGCTTTGTGCTACATGTAAGTAGAGTTCGGCAATTAATTGAGTCATTCTACACCATGTAGTTTGGATATTTGTGTATGCCTAGTTTAGATGTTCTTGCTTTTACACAGTTATTTAAATTTCTTGGACTTAAATGCCGTTATTGGCTACAAACAGTTGTCCTTTGTTTCTTCAAACGTTAGAATTTTGTTTGCGGTTGGTTGGTTTTTGTATAGCCGACTAGCATTTTGAAATTTAATTTGCCATTGTTAGGATTAGTTTTCATGTTTGCTGTAAATGCATCCTAAGTGCTATTGAATGCTATTAGTTCGTCGATATATGACATGCTTGTAATTTGATAAAATTTGATAAAACACAATAGTCACAATAGTCAAAATATAGAACATTTATTTCAATTTATTAAATAATTAATGTTGTAGAATTCTAAAGAAGCATTTAATGCATTCACAAGTTGTGTTAAAAGGTAAGACTTTATCTTCAAAATCATTTGTATAGATTCAAATTCGTTCCAAAAGGAATGAAATGTCAATAGCTTTTACAATTTTCTTTTGATTATAAAGCCCCTCCCAGCACCCTTGAACTACAACAGTTTAATTGTTTGAATTGCAAACTATTGTCCAGTTAATTGCTACTGTTAAGTGTTAAATAACTGGAATAAGTGGCAGATGGATTTGTAGTTATGATATTTAACATTAGCAAAGAAATTTTACTTAGGCTAGGTGATTTATAACTATTCTCGGTCTAGGTTCTTGTACTAAAATTTGATGAACTACACTTTTAATTGGTTATAGTTTGTATATACATACAGGGCTGCCCATATTCGACGGACCCATCTGGCAACGCCATAACTTTTGACAGAGATGTCAGATCGCTTAATGACATACCGCGTTTGAAGCGTCAGTCCAAGCAGATTTTTACCATGGAACAATACAAGCCACGCGAGCGCTCTGAAATAGTTGAAATTTACATTCAACAGAAGAAGTCAATTGTGAAAACTCAACGTGCTTTCAAAATATTAAAAAATGTGAGAAGTGCGCCTTCTAAGAACACCATTAAGCGTTTATACGAAAAATTTTCGACTGGTGAGGCTCTTTCTAATCCGAAGAGGCCAAATAAAAGTCGACCAAGGCGATCGGCCGAGAATATCGCTGCCGTACGAGCCAGTGTTGAGAGGTCCCCAAGAACATCCCAAAAACGCCGTTCTCAGCAGTTGGGCATGGCTCGGTCCACTTTACAACGGATTATTCGCGTTGATTTGCATTTGTTCCCGTACAAAATTCAATTGACGCAAAGACTGTTGCCTGCGGACAAGCCTCGTCGATTGGAATGGGCCCAACGAGTCATCGAAATGGCCGATGATGACGAGCAATTTTGGAACAAAATTATCATGTCCGATGAAGCCCATTTCACATTGAATGGGACCGTAAATAAGCAAAATTGCCGTATTTACGCCACTGAAAATCCTCAGGAGATTCAAGAATTGCCTCTTCATGACGAAAAGGTCACAGTTTGGTGCGGCGTTAGTGCGAAAACGGTCATTGGGCCGTTTTTCTTCCAAAACGAAAATGGCCATGCTGTTACCATCAACCAGGAGCGTTATCGCGACATGATGACCAATTTTGTGATGCCAATTATTCGTCGAAAGCGTATGAGGCAGTTCTGGTTTCAACAAGACGGCGCTCCACCGCACACAAGTCGCATAACAATCGATTTTCTGAAGAATTTGTTTCCGGGCCGTTTGATGTCGAAAAGTGGTGATTTGGACTGGCCACCGCGTTCGCCCGATTTGACGCCCGCTGACTTCTTCTTGTGGGGACATTTGAAGTCAAAGGTTTACGTTAACAAGCCAAGGACCGTAGAAGAGCTCAAGGACAACATTCGTGAAGAAATAGCCGCTATTCCGGCCGTAATGTTGGCAAAAACGATGGAAAATGCTGCAAAAAGAGCACAATACGCCATCAACGCCAGAGGCGGCCATTTGGGAGATATCATATTCAAAAATTGATGTAAACAAATCTACTTGGAACAAATTAAATGAATAAGATTGCCAACCGCCAAATTTTTATTTTTTTCTTTGATTTTTTTTTAAAAAACATGGGTCCGTCGAATATGGGCAACCCTGTATATAATAATTTTACTCCATATAGACATGATGCGGGTATATCTATTTAGTGGTTCCAAAACCGCTGGTCTACCAAAGCTGTCAGCTATTAAATACCTGTCATTTGGAGTGTTATTTATTTAGTGAAATGTTTGCCATTTGACAATATACATATCGTTTAATAACCTAAGAAAGCTTACAAATAGTTAAAACTTACTATAAATTGGTGATTCAAATGTGGGCACTTTTCGTACATTACGGGATTATTATGATCGTTATAATCAACTTACTGTGCAAGTTATTAGCAAGATTATAAAGAAATTTGAAGCATTACAGATGTGATCTGGCCTGTGCATCATCTCAATATATGTATGCATTGCTAAAAATATCACTTCTGTTAGTGAGAGTGTGGCGGATAATGCGAATTTGTCGATTTTACAGTATTCTCGGCAATTGGGCTTATCTTATGGCTCATTATGGCATATTTTGCTTCTGGACTTGCTCGTCCATTCACATAGAGTTCAATTCACGCAACAATTAAAGGCAGCTGACCATTTACAACGCCGTAGATATACTGGATCGATGCGAAAGCAACAAGCTTTCAAAACTGATTTTACGAACAAAATTTTCTTCAGCGATGAAGCTCTTTTCTCAATCGATGGTTACGTTAACATGCAGAATTTTTGCATATGAGGCTTGGAGAACCCAGAAGTGATTATGGCAAAGTTATTGCTTCTGGGAAACGAGTTTAGTGCGCATTATGGTTTGGAGGCGTCATAAGGCCAAATTTTTTAGAAATGACGTTGGAGGAACCTTAAAAGGATATACTGCTGCAACCAATCCATAGTTGGTCATTTAGATGACATTGTATTTCGTACATAATGGCCAGGTAAAAGCATTATAATGAAATAAAAGTTTCATCGAAGTCCTAGCTTTATGTGTGTTTTATTTACTTGAAAACGAAACATGGATAACCCTATATAATGGTTTGATTATTACACTGATAGGAAAAAAATATTGTATAAAACAAGGGAATGAAGGCGTATATCATGTTATAGAGCGAAAATACCATGATTAACTGTTTTTCATGACTTTCTAAGTCAATTGGTTAATGTTTGTCAGTTTGCCTGGTTGACCGTCATAAATCATTATGAAAGTTCTTAAAACTTGGCACAGCCTAACATTTCGTCAGATCGTAGTCGAAGATTGTGAATGGCCGATATTGGTCGATCTCTTTTGGTACTTCCATGTAAATTTGAAGATTTTCCGAAATCCAATTCAAGTCTTTGTAACTGCTCATTCGTGGAATGCTGTAACTTCAATTTTTGTGTTTTGTATTGGTTTATAGTGCTTGGAAGAATTTGAGAAAACCGATTGATTAATCGCGTCCCTTCTGGATTATTCGCGTTCCTTCTGGAACTATTGTATTAGTTTATAATGCTCGGAAGAATTTGAGAAAATCGATCGATTAATCGCGTCTCTTCTGGAACTATTG
This sequence comes from Philornis downsi, assembly GCA_019455685.1. Taxonomy (NCBI): domain Eukaryota; kingdom Metazoa; phylum Arthropoda; class Insecta; order Diptera; family Muscidae; genus Philornis; species Philornis downsi. The sequence goes on from JAHXMU010000563.1 coordinate 537,832, forward strand.
CATTAGTTTATAATGCTTGGAAGAATTTTAGAAAATCGATCGATTATAATGCTTGGAAGAATTTGAGAAAATCGATCGTTTAATCGCGTTACTTCTGGAAGCATTGTACTAGTTGATAATGCTTGGAAGAATTTGAGAAAATCGATACTTCCCTTCTGAAAGTATTGCATTAGTTTATGATGCTTACAAGAATTTAAGAAAATCGATCGATTAACACCCAAACCATCTGATTTAACTCTGACAATGAAAATGCTTAACTTAAATCGGTTAATTTAAAGCGGAATTTAATAATAAAACAAACTCCTAATCTCGTTATGAATCATTTCCAGACTGCAGTACGTATAAGCGATATTAATTCACATCGGTGTTGGTGATATCAATCATACGTCCCGTTGCAGATTTCTACAAAACTTAACCAGTGTTGTCAGTTTGGTTTTGTTTCTGCAAAATTTAGTTTTTCTCAGCCTTTTTAGAGGCAAAATTAGAAATTTGATAAAAGGTATTTTTTGGTTTTTTCTCACAAGTTTTTTTTCAATAGTTTGGGCTTTTTGTTAAGTACGTTATTGCCATTTATTTCAACATGTTGTGGTTGAAGTTAACCAAATTGCGGTGTGTTTCAGAAAGATAGTGTTTTTCAGGGTGGCCTAATCCGACAGCTCGCCGCAGTTGGGTGGGTTTAATCACCATAAAACACAGAATCATAAACAAAAACTTTCCTCGTGTCAAAGGTAAAAACAAAGGTGGTTGATACCTCAAATACAAAAATACTATTCAAACTAAATCATTCGCACTACCTATCAGCATATACTCATGTTTTCAAACAAACATCGCCCGTTTAGTCTGTCTGAAAGTCGTAGCCTCCCACCTCTTCTACATCCTGATCAGCATCTAGCCTGATGTATTGCTCCTGACCTAATATTACGAGCAACACCCATATCAGTACAGGTTGTCCGATGTCTTATGTTCGTCTAGTCATTACATATGTCTCTGAAACAGTTCATATTTTCAGCATAAAGAAAGGCTGAAATAGTTCATAATTTCTGCTAAAAATCACTACAGTTTCTCAGTTCGATTTAGTGATGGGCGGAAAATAATTGATACAAACCTTAGGTATATATATATGGTTTATGATCATAAAAGCGGTCGTAGCGGTTTGGAAACTCCAAGAATGAATAATAAGGTTGAAAGTTGCATTTTAAATTAGCTATATCTAATGGCAAAATAAAGAAAATGATATTGGCTGGACGAAAGCTACAATTTTTAATTTTATCTTTTAATTTTTATGATTTTTTGAATTAAATTAAATTTTCGCAATGCATTAAAATAGATTTATTACAGGTTTAATAAGATTATATCCAAAAATTGTGTTACCATTAACCAGAAATACCTGTAAGCTTGTCATTTTGAATATAAGGTTTGCCCTTCAATAAATTAAATAATAAAAAGTATAGAAACAGTCAACCTTCTTTAAATTAACGTATGATCTCAAGTGCACAAGTTGCTTAAAACAATAAAGAAAATGGTCAATTAAACGTTAACAAAACAAATTACTATTGTGCGTAAAAGGTCAATTAAAATGAATGGAAATTTTGGAATATACCAAAAATTTATAAGATGAAACAAGCTAAGAAGACTTTTTGTTAGGAACTTCGTACATATTCGGATAATTACAATTTGCTTCAGTTAATTTGACATACATTAAGCAGAAACTCTTCTATATTTATGATTGCTTATTAGCGCTCGAAGCTATTTATAAATTATGTTGTGATATTCGATTCAGTATTGCTAAGAGGACGTTTTATTAATCAGCAATAATCTCACGGTTCATTAATCGCAATTTTGAAATAATGCATAAACTATGAATTCCTTGGAGCTTAAAAAGTAATTCTTTACACTTTATGGCACTAATAGTAATTGATTTCCTCAAATGGCAATAAATGGTGGAGTGAAATAAGAATGTTTTGATTAACAGTTCGAAATATCGATGAAATGTCGATATTATAAATAGAATATTTTATAGCGGCATATAAGCTGTTTTGAATCCTTTTAAATGAACATATTTACTAAAGAATTATTGAAGATAACATGGCAATAAACCAAACCATAAACCATATTACTCATGTGATTTTGTAATCGAAATGCTTTCTAGGGATAGCATGAGAAAAACCATAAAACAATACTTTAAACAATCGGCATTCAGACTTCAAAAACATAAATATATAGAAAAAAAATAATAAAGTTTATTCAAGATTTTATATTTCTTTAATTGAATGTGTTTATAGTTGACCTTATGATTGATTTATGCTATAGAGTTTAATTGAGAAACAAGGATGTTGGTATTGTTTCTGGTTCTTTTATTTAATTTCTCCCAATATTTCAATTGACTCCGTCAATCACCTTCAATCACCTTGACTGGTCACACGTCAATGTGCAGTGGGCCGCGAGGGACGTTTAACGTCCATTGGCTTCAACCCATAATGAATCCAAGTTCCTTACTTTTGAATCATTCCCAACGCATGCAATTGCTTGGAAATGACTTAGCGGGCAACTCTTAATACTGAACCAAACTTTATCTGCATTTGACATGGATCCCCATCAAGGAATGCCATCAATTCAGTATCTTCGAAGGTTTTTTGTCTTCCTTCACGCGAACGGTAGTCAGCATCAAAATCACCGTCTTTAAAGCGAGGGAATCAATCTCGACAAGTTGTTTCACTTAAAGCAGCATCTCCGTAAACGTTTTGAAACTCTCGATGAGCTTCAGCTGCCATTTTTTTCGATTAAAAGAAGAAAATCAATACTTCCCGCATATGACGATTATTGGGTACAAAATTCTAAATATTCACACAACCGAAAAAATATGAATATGAAAGAAATCACTATTGTGTCGATTCGGTATGTTTACCATATGCCTAACCTTGGCTCGTGACTTTTAGGTTATAGCAGAATCGACTAACACTTACAGCTGGCGCCGCCTATTGCGTATTTGCGGACCTAATACGTTTCGTTTTTCTGTTGTTCAATCGTCAATTGTGGGAAGTCAATCTTTCTTAAGACTGAAATTGGATATCACAATATTTATAATTATTTTCTCGGGTCATTTGAATTAAACTTAATTAATCTTCCTAAAGCTGTAGGTTACTGATACCATTCAATTTTGATGTTTTTCTCCTTTTCTAATGACCAATGCATCCAAATAAGATGGGCGGTTAACCTTTGCTTCTTCCATTGTTAATAGAATATGTATGTTTGCTGATTGAATTCAATATTTTTAAGGATGTATCTACGACGTATTTTTCAAATAACATAAAACAATTTTTGTTTCAAAATTTTATTTCATTATCACAAAACTTCTAAAGATTGTTGTTTCATTTTCAAAAGTGGGTAAAATCATACATGTACATATTCCATATTTTTGAACGAATTTTCTGTGTAATGTGTTTGTCTAAAATTGCAATTTAAGTAAGTCTATAATCAACATACACATAATCACATTATGGCGCAATAATCATTTCCGAGTTTACAGCATTTGCTTACTTAACTGCCGTTTGTGCACATATTTAGTGTCCAAAGTAACCGCAAGAGCTAATACCGAGAAAAGTTTACTCATGAGTATCCTTTCCACTAATTGTTAATGTTCTCCAAACTTTATCTTTAAACTCATTGGATAAAGAGCACTGTTAACTTAATTTACTTAGTTATATAGTTTTAGTATTGAAACAGAGTTCTAACAGAGGAAAACCGAGTGGGTGTTAATTTTACTCAAAACTGATGGGATAATAGAAAACTTGCAAATACGTCCTGTAATCCATTATATTGGAAAATTTTCGTTGAGCAAGTGAAAGCAAGTTTAAATGCTATCAATATACATTACATAAATACTACCATATAGTGACGGTAGATAATAATCTCTGTATTAAGCAGTGTAGACATTTTAGTCAAGTAAAGTGGTTCGACTTCACCTAACTTCATTTTCCATTGGTATATATTTCAGATTATGAAACGTCTAAATATGATGAGTGTTTGTAGAACACTGAATAGATGAGGATTTTACTTAGCTAACTTAACCTGGAGATGGAAAGATAAATGCAATCCATGCACTCTCATTACTTTAACCGCCCTTATTAAACATTCTATCGGGTTGTTCGAAAAGTTCGTTCGATTTTTAAAAGAGATTTATTTACAAATTTATATAGAAGAAAAAAATTATTTTAATCTATTATATAATCTCCCCCCTTTTTAGTAACTTCTTCACACCTCTCTTGAAGTTTTTTAATTAATCTCTCATAAAATTCGCTTGGTTTTTCTAGAAAAAAGCATTCAATTAGATTTTTCTCTCCCTCGTCATTATGGAAATTCAAATCCTTCAAGTGATTGCTTAGACTACGAAATAGTTGATAGTCGGACAGGGCGCAGTCAGAAGAGTACGGTGGGTGAGGTAAAACTTCCCACTCAAGCTCTAACAGTTTCTGACGGGTCCGCGTGGCACTGGGAGAATGGGCGTTGTCATGATGGAATATGGCGTCTCCCCGATTGATGAGCCTCGGCCGTTTTTCCTCCAATGCCGCCTTCTATATATCTAATTGTGAGATATCGCAGTTCGCATTAATCATTTGATTTGTTGGGAGAAGCTAAAAAAAAGACTACTCCTCGTCGTCAATTTGGTGGGATGTCAACACCAAATCGACGACGTTACCTTCTTAAGGTGTAGGCCCGCTTTAGAGGTTTCGTTTCCCCCATTTGAGAGTGCATCAGATATGAACACCAGCAAAAAGAAAATACGCCATATTTTACAGTTTTCCTTCGATAAAGGCGAAGACGCAATTCAAGCGCCTAAAAATGTGAATAAATAAAAGTAAAGTCCTGATACTCTAACAGTCAATCATGCGCAACTTTTGGCTTAGTGACTTCTGTTCCAGTAATTTTGATGTCAAAGATGCACCAGGTTTGGGAAGGTCAATTGTCGATAAAATAATGGAAATCCGACCATCATGTAAACACGGCCTCGATGGCTCAGAAGCTAAATATTGAACAAAAAACCTTTTGGAACCACTTGAATAAGGCTGGATACAAAAGAAGTTCGATGTGTGGGTACCGCAAATAAAGCTTATAGGTCGAATTTCCATCTGAGAATTTCTGCTAAATCGCAAGAAAATCAACTCATTTCTAAGCAACCGGTAATTAGTAATGAAAAGTGGTTCGATAACGGCAACGTCAAGTGAAAAAGGTGGTAGTCGAATAGCGATGAGCTGGCGCATACGGTGACAAAGTCAAAATAGACAGTCAATAAGTTTTTGCTGTGCATTTGTTGAGAAGGTCACGGTATCATCCTCTATTTCTATTATTCTTTGGTTTCCCCCATGATCTTTTTCGGGTTACATTATTGTAAGCAATCCATTTTTCATCCCCTGTTATGAGGTTCTTCAGAAATGGTGTCTTGTTAATTCTTATCTTTAGGTTATCGCCGACCTCAACGCGATTCAGGAGGTTGGCCTTGGTGAGAGAGTGAGGTATCCACACATCAACGTTGCTCACAAATCCGAGCTCTTTTATGACCCCGTGAACGGTTGAGACTAATTGATTATTTAAGCTGTTTCTCTTTCTCACTTTCTAGGAAACAATTTCTTTGGTCGACCTGATCTGGGAGCGTCTGTTACGGAGAAGTCACCCGTAGTAAAGCTTTTAAATCAATTCTGGCAAGTTCTTGCATTTGGTACGTTTTCTTCATAAACAGACTTTATTTTTCAACTGGCTTCAGCAGTCTTTTTTCCTTTTCCTAAAATGATCTTTTCGCTCATTTTTCCCACTTTTTAAAATCTTTCTTAAAACGCCATAACCACTCACGACTAGAACGAGAACATAAGTGTAGTATATGAGTGTAATTTCTCTAAGTGTATATTCTAGAAAGATCATCATAATCGCTCTCAGAACATTCAAGTATGAGATATGTAATCTCTTTCCCTCTTTATCTGTGGGTGGGACTTTTCTAGAATTACGTTTACGACATTAAGTTATGTTTTTTCCTCTCACTCCCATTATATAGTCTATTGTTATCTCGTTTTCACTTGTTATGTAACTAAGAACATTCTAGAATTAAGTCTATGATAAACAACACTATTCTGTAAATATGTTCGTCTTTGTTGCACCCATTATGTAAATATGTGTTCTCTCTGAAATATTGCAGCATTTTTTAGAATAAGTAATTTTAGAATAAATAGAGCAACTTTGTACGTTTGAGGGGAATTAATAAAGTTGGCGTTGATGTGGAAATACGCTCCACGATACCAAATCTTGAAGCAGCAGACGCCTCTTTGGGGTACCGAAACTAGTCCCGAAAGGATTAGCCGAACAACCTTTGAGATTAGAAGTAGGTCCCCTTGGAAAAATTTCCTCAAAACCCCCTTCCTCTCTCGGCCAAAGTACCTTTGCAGTCACTTGGTATGTAGTGAGCTACCTCCCGATAAAGAGTTGAGGTAATCTAGGAAGACCTCGGATAGACATAAACAGTGTTTTTCAAGCTTCTGCCTTCCTTCAGCAACGCAACCTGAAGCAACGCAAAAGCACTGAAAACACATGTTCGGGCAACCACAGCCAGCACGATGCTGCTACAAGGGGTCCAACGCCATCGACCAGGAAGGAACAATGTTCTTTGGGCCCCTGGTCACCCGTGCTACCAGAAGAGAAAAACCCTCTGGTCTGGGTTTCGCATACAAGCTACTCCAGTTTTGCTTTATCATACCTCGCATGTAACTGGTAATCCATTATCTACGGCATAGATTTTCAATGTCCGAGGAGAAAATATCAACACAGCAAATTAATGCCATGCTCCTCTAGTCTATTAACCATATCTCTCCACAAAGGAACTCTTTGGTCGTACGACTATTAAAACGGAGAAGATAAATCTTCCGATATTTCTCGACGGCTTCTCTATGTCCACTCCAGGGTGTGTAATTGTCTTGTTAAACTATGACTCTCCCCTTTACTTGATTTTCAGTTTAGTTGGTCAGTTTGGTGTCATATTATAGGTTGGATGCCAAGACGTAATCCACCTGTTCCTAGGGCGCCTGGCACAAGGCCACACTACTTTGTTTTTTACGCAAAGCATTATCCTTTGCCTGCTTAATTACAGAATAGGGTAGAGAGGCTTTGCGTTTTAGGGGTAAGCGGTGCAAAGGATTCTAGGAAACACCCGCTTCCCCACAGAAAAATGGTATGATATTTAGTGTAAATAAATTCATGATTATTGCCTACACCATTAAGTTTACACACCGACTTCAGCATTGTAACATTTCAAAACTATAGCCAAGCATCCCAAACTTCGATTTCACAGTCCCATTTTTACCTACTTCATAAAAACAACACAAATAGTGCAAATATGAGCTATCAAAAGTTACTGAATTACCAATCATTGTTTATTTATATGGTAATGAAAAATTGCACTCACTCATGAAACACTTTAGGAGTTCTATGCAAAGAACCCACCCATTTCCCATTTTTTATATAACAATTCTAATGTCGATGTGAACAACAGAATTAAATTTCTAAATGATATGCGAATTACATTCATCTCTCCTTGAGCTACAATACTGTTTGTTATTACTCATTTGTTTGCCTGCAAATAGTTATACGTTAAAAACAATTTTAGTTATGTTTCCCATACAAAAAATATAACTTCATTTGTTATTGGTCCATTAGAATGAACATTTCTTTCAGAAGCTACAGGCTACTAAGCCAACCCTTTGCAATAACACATAAACTGCCATGTACTTAGTTACACATATTCAGAATGAACCCTAAAGGTATCCAGAAACAATGTTGTTGTTTTGTTTTTGTGTATTTAGAATTCTTTTAAAAGTATTACAGGTGAAATCCTTTTACATTTTTCTTTATACAGGGTTATACATTTAGTGTTTGCGAAACTGTCGGTCTGGCAAAGATGTTAGCTGTAAAATACCTGTCATCTGAAGTATTATTTATTTAGTGAAAGGTTTGCCATTTACGAACATAGATCGTCTAACAATCGAAGAACGCACAAAAATAGTTAAAACTAACTACAAATTGGTGAATCATTGACTTTCATCTAATTTTTAGCTTTGCGTAGTTTCGTCTTAATTGGGAGAGTTTTTTGCACCAAATTGTGGTCACCCGTAGGTGTAAGATTAGGCACTTTTCTTGACTGTCCATAAAAATTACATCATAAATCGGCTAGATTTTGGCAAAGGATTCAGGACAAGTATAAGCGTTCGATAATTCATTTAACTGAAGCCTTGGTCTTGGATTCATATAGTCGTTTGGTAGTCGGTGATGTGGCGACTTTTCAAGGTTTATATTTATATTAATAACACTGGGTAATGCTGACTCAATTTAGTTCCTCAATATAGTCGAACTGTGTATAAATATTAGTAGCACACTTGTAAAGTAGTTACAGAATTAGTATTCAATGTTTATGTGTGATTTGGCAGTTGCTACTCTGTGCGTAGCCAGTGTGCGTATGAATTAAAAATAATATTTCTCATACGTAGTAATAATATTACGCATACGTAGTAATAATATTACTCATACATAGTAATACAATCGCACTGTCCATAAGAAGTTACACTCCGTAGATAATATTCTGGGCTCGTTGTTTGGAAAAAATAATAACAGTACAATCATTCATGTTTATTTCTTTTAATTCTTTTATATTCCCCGCCTCACTTAATCTCAATTTTTATTGTTTTTATGGTTGTGCGATACAGGAATATTATGTGGTATTTTTATAGCGTTTGTTTTTTTTTTTTTTCTTTTTTGTTAACTATCAGTGAACATTTAAGCATATTAACTGCGTTATGAACTTATAAAGGCTGTCCCTTAACATGGCAAATGGCATTTTATAGGTTAAGGTGTGTTAAATAACTGCGGCAAATGGTAGTAATAACACTTAGTGTAACTACTCATGCTTATTTAGATCGCAATTTGTATTTTCATTATCATAAGAAATGGGCGAGTTTTCTAGAGAATTTGGTATTCTTTGTGTGTTTGATTTTCGACCTGATTACATAATCTAAGTACATACCATTACCACCAGGCAAATAAATGTTGAGATACGTGTATTTGCTGGCAAATGTCTAATAATGTTACAAAATAGCCATTTATAATATTAAGCATTTGATATGTGACAGTGACAGATGAATATTGCGTATTGTGAGTTGAATACGAATTATACGCATCGAATATGTATGGACTCCAAAGCAGTTACAAATCATAGGATTATTAACATTATTTGAGAGTAATACAACCAAGACCAATTAGTGGTGGAAAAGGAAGGTAATTTTGATTTGTTTTATAATTTAGGTAATCAAGTTAAACTTCACAAAAACTTGATTCTAGTTTCGATAACTACAAACAATCCTGCATTTAATTCTGTTAATGAATCATTCTATTAGTCTTCGAATTTGGTTTTATTTAAAGATTTCTGCTCAAAATGAGAAGAAAGTACAAAATTGTACCGAAAATTTAATGAAATATTTTTAGAACGATTACAAATACCTTTCAAGACTTTTGTCATCGATAGATTAAAAATGATTTACGTTTAGATTCAACTTATAAATAGTGGGTATAAATTGAGGAACGGTTATTACGTATAATTACATGGAAGTTACATTTATAATTAGAAAAAAAAACGTCGCTTTACTTTGACTTTGGCTCGCTTTAATTAGCACTAGTATTATAAGAAATAGTATATAGCGTTGACCACCAATACCGCACAATTTTTGATGTGTGTTTAGGAATGAAAATATTGATCCCTACGGATAATTACATACAGACCATTAATGGTATAATTTCTAGAAAAATTAGTATTCATTTGAATACATTATAAAATAATCACCGATAATATGTCAACCAGAAACATCATATAAATCGAACTTCTCCGTATGTATAGAAAACACGTTGTCCATGTTTATGAAGGAAGACCTTAGCGTTGATAGGAAAGTCCCTAAGACAATGTCGGCAGTGGACTTGGTCAAAACGGTACAGGCACTGGTGTCCACCTTCGGGGGTGAACAATCTGCTAAGCGAAAGGATGGCCGATTTCATCGACATCCTGAAACAACGATTGTACGGAGACGTCTATCAACTGGCGAGACTCCGAACGTTTGTATCAGTAGAGGAATTGTTATCACTGATAAAGGTAACGTACCTAAAGACACGATCGTTGGATTCCGTCCTTAAGGAAATTTACGAAGCGAATCAGCGAGCTGACGAAGACATTCGTCAGTTTGCCAGACGACTTCAGACTCTGTCCTGCACGGTAAAGATGATTCTGGCGGAATCATACAAAGGTACGGCAGATGATATAGTAGTGACGGAATTAGAGAAGAAGCTGAAGGCATCCTTCACGTCGGGCCTTCAGGACCCGATGGTGCGGGGTAAATTGTTGCCAAGCACAACCACCCGGTTAGATGATTTGCTGGAGGAGGCATTAACAGCACAGGCAACAACACTGTGGAGGGACGATGAGCCACCAACCAATAGAATCAGGTTTCATGAGGCTCATCAGGGTGACGTAGGAGAGGTGGACTCTATGTAAGGATTGGTGGCAACGGTAGAGCGTCTACTGAAGAAGGTAGAAGGTGAGCAAACCCAGCCTTGGGTTATGCAACATCGGCAAGATGATGGGAAAATCAGTGGGGATCGGGCACCGTGTTCTTTCTGCCATAAGTCGGGGCATACTAGGGACGTATGCTGGATAAGGAAGAATACTCCTTATTGCAAAAAATGCCAAGCATACGGCCATGAGCCCAATTGGAATTGCACGACAGGGAGGTAGAAATCACGCGATGGGAAATCACCGCCAAGTGGTTAAGTGTTTCCACTGTGGTAAGTCAGGCCACATAAAGTCGGTGAATAACTGAACATTCATTGAAACGGATCATTGATTGACCTTAAGGTCAATTGCCTTCTAGTTTTGGTTTTTTTTTTTTCAGATAAACTACCATAAGTGTTCTTGATCGAGCTCGCGCCTTTATTAAAATAAGCCAGCATGTATCACCTCAGAGGTGATACACGTCCTCTCACATTAGGTACACAACACTACACGGACATCGTAGGGTCCAGAAGACACAACACATTTGAGTGTGTAGCCGTTATAAAGTTTACACAACATTTTTGGCACAGCCAGTAGGATTCGAACCTACTGGTTTGTGATTTGTGTATAAGAAAAAATACACAACAATCTGACCAATGTGGGAGAGATGTGATTAAAAAATAGTGTCTATTTATTTTGGAGATTTATAGACTATAATTAATGACTACTCTAGTGTGTATTGGAAGTAAGAGTAAGAAAGATGAAATATTTTATCCCACTGTGCCAATTTTCACATCATAAATATTCGGTGTTCAGCTACTCTTGATTTTTTTTACGATTTTGTTCGTTAATTTTTATCATATATGATTTCCTTCAGCAAAGAAAATGTATTAAATTCTGTTTAAGATAAATATGCAGAATGAGAAAATATACAAAATATTGCGAGAGGAAAAAAAAGAAAAGATTTTTGCTGGAAAGAAATGTTTACAAGTGGTATTAACAGTCGAAGAATGCTATGGACGTTACAAACAAATACAACAAATGAATATGGGTGTTGGGACGCCTCATAACAGCCTTCAAATATTTGAATCATTATACTACATTTCTCTTTTTATAATGTATTTATTTAAACTCTCTCTTCGATGAAAGGATATTTGATTCTCTGTTCTCTTAAACAGGTTATTGATTTCATAAATTGCTACAATTAATTTTCTGTTATACCTTTGACTTGTATCACGCATTAACTCTATAATATGGGAGTAAATTTATTTAATTATAATATAATACAATATAAAAGTAAAATTAAATATCATATCACAAAAAATTACAAGAAATTAAGCAGACATTTGGCCTCAGCATCACAAGGCATTATTAAGACATGCCGGCCATAAGTTTCGCTAACTACAATAAATGATTTCATTTTGAATATATATATTATATAGAAATTTCGGAAACATTAGCATTACATAAGAAACATCTGCAAATTTTGTTTTAGGTGATCTTTCACACTTAGTGGTCTCTAAACTGCACCTCACAACCTTCAAGTTATTATAATTTATTTTGGGAAAATTAGTTTGATTTTACATTAAATCAATCATTCTGCATCCATTTAACGATTTATACATATGCATTACGTGCTAATACAAATTTATTCTAAAGGTGGCCGAAACAGGAACGTTTACAACCTCATAGAGCTATAAAGTTGGGTATGCGATGGCTATATCAAAAAATTATTTTAAGTGCCTTATTCTACATGCCTTGTAAACTTTTCAGAGAGACAGCCGACATAAAAAAACTAACCGACATAACAAAAAAGACACAAAAAAATTGGGAAAATTTTTCTTTATTTTTCAACAAAATATACTTTTAGCTCGATACACTTTTTCCAGTGATATTCAATTGCTTCTATACCCTGTTTATAATAAGAACTATCAAGCTCCTTAAAATAGTTATCAACTGCAGACTTCACCTCTTCATTGCCGGCAAATCGTTTACCTCCGATCAGTTTCTTCAAATTTGGAAATAGGAAATATTCCGAGGAAGCTAAATATCTGGCGAATAAGTTGAGCGATGAACAAATTCGAACTTTAATTAAATAATTTTGGCTGTCGAAATTGTAGATGTGCGAACTGGGGCGTTGCCTTGATGAAACAACGCTTTCTTTTTCGCCAACTGTGGCCTTTTTTCCATAATTTCATCACATAAACGTCGCAATAAATGAGCACAATATTCGCCGTTGATAGTTTTCCTTTCCTAAAGTTAATCAATAAAAGTTATCCCAGGCTCATCTCAAAAACAGACGCCGTAACCCTGCCTGCAAATGGAACGGTTTTTGCCTTTTTTGGACACGATTGTTTCATTTCAGTCCACAGATTTGTCTAATCCTTTGTCTCAGCTGTGAAGAGATTCTAAATTGATGCAACAATTCGGCTTAATTGCGGTGAAACATTGCCAAACCATCCAAACTCTACTGAAACATCTTCATGACGCTGTTTCTGTTCTATTGAAAGCAAGCGCGGCACCCATCATACGCACAGCCTTCTCATCTTTAAATCTTCGATTAATATACGATGTATGGCACCATTTGAAATGTCTATCATTTCAGCTAGCTCACGCACCTTCAGCCGACGATCGTCCAATACAAATTTGTGGATTTTCTTAACCGTGCCTTGCGTGGACACCTCAATTGATCGACCACTACGATGTTCGTCATAGCAGTTCGTACGTAATGAGTTTTCAGCTATCCATCATGGCTTTTAAGACTATATCATATTTATGTGGACAAAATGAACATATGTAACCGGTCATTGCACTTTAAATTGACAAATCATTTAAATAAATAGAAAACAGTAGGGGTTCCAAAGGCACAACCTTGCGTTACACCAGATTTTATATGGATTACTTCATTATTAGTCTTACAAATTGGCACATATTGTTTTCTGTCACATACATAGCTTCTAAAGAGTGTTAATTTCTTGTCGATAATTCCGTAATATGAGCGTTTTACGAGGAGGATTTCATGATTTACCAGATGAAATGCCTTAGAAAAATTTAAAAACATACCTACAACACTATGAAAACCCCTCTCTATCTATCTAAAACATCACTAATGAAGTTTATCACATTAACTGCAGCTTCTTCAATTCCACATCCTTTCCTAAATATGATGTGGTTTTTGTAAATACTCGTATATGAATTAATTTCGATGTAAGTAGAACACAAACTTCTGATGTAAGAGTTGTTTAAACATTTTGCCTATTACAGACAAATTTGGAATATGGCGGTGATATTCATCCACAGCCACAGTTTTTGAATTTTTCGGAATAAGAAAAATTTCACTAATTTTCAGACTACAGGGATATATAGCACAAATATCGTAATTATTCTATTGAACTTGTCCGTTAATACTGGATTGAAATAGTTGTTAGCTTCAATCTTTTTTTCTGGTCGGATTGGGAAATGCAGTATAAAACTACAGGTTCGTTTTAGAGTTTCTTATTAAAACAATTGTTTTGTTATGTCTTCACGAAGAAGGCGAATTAGTTCAGGCTTCTCATCTTATTTCACGTAAGAAATGGAACGACGCCTGAACTAAATGTTTGCTACAAATATATAAATCGAGAACAAATTTCTGATGGACTTCGTTTAACATGACTTCCTTTTAATGTAAAATTAATTCACAACGGCTTCCTCGTATTGACAACTTTAATTTCGAGAACAGACAAAAGGCATACGGATGTCACTCGTTTAGATTTTATTCAAACCTCTTGCACTGATGCATTTTTGAGGATAAAAATCCAAAAATTGCCATTGTCATTTATCTGGAAGGTTTCTGCAAATATTCTTGGGCATGCATTTTGTAATATATAACTAATGAATTTCACTACCATTAATCCCTTTCAAACAAAATTTCAACTGTACCAAGCCAAGGTATTCAGCTCGTTTCCTAGGCAGCGTTCCTAAAACCATTAACTTGTTTCCAAGTTTTATTCATAAATCCATCGAGAAGATGAGTTTGTAGAAGCTCAGGTTTTATATCATTTGATCTGCATGCTTTCGGCCTTTTGGAATATAAATCGATGAGTACTCAAAAATAGGACTTAGAAATACATTTTCTATTAACACAGAAAATGACAGATTGTTCGGCTGCTCACAGAAATGTCCATTTTTCAATTAATAATGTTAACAAATTTAAACGGAAAGCGAATTTAAATTGCTTCAAATGAAATGCACTTTAATCCAAAATATTGGCTATCATAAATTGTCCTCTGATGTTTTCAAAAAGCATATTTTAAGATTACAAATTGAAATTATATAATATAAGCATAAGGATTTTGCATAATTATCCTCTTATTATGGAGGGAGGTAATTTTTTTTAAACATCATATCCGCGATATGAGTTTTTGCTTAAAGTTTAGTGTTTTAATGCCTAATGTGAATATATTTAGTACAGGGTGGGCCATATGAGTGATGGCGCTTTAATTCTTCAATTTCTCGGTAACGCGCGGCGAGGGGTGGCGGAGGGATATGTTGTTCGCTGCGCCGCTTCCTGGAAATTTAGTCGCCATGGAGCCGTACACGGGAGTGCAGCGTGCATTTTGTGTCCGAGCGTATTACGAAAACAATAAATCAGTGATTACTGCACGACGTTTGTATCGACATGAACACGGTTTACACGATTTAAGTGAAGTTCCAAGCGCCAATGTGATACGAAAATGGATCAGAATATTCGAAACAACCGGCTCAACAGTACCAATTACGGTTCGTGGTCGCCCAGTTTCTGCAAGATCAGCCGACATTGTGGAGCGTGTTCGTGTTTCAGTTCAGCGAAATCCGCAACAGTCAACACGTAAGAGAAGTTAGTCTTTGGATGTCAAAAGAACAACTTTACGACGAATTTTGAAACGTGATTGGCATTTGAAGGCTTATAAGATTCAGATAGTCCAAGAACTAAAACCCGATGATGCCAATAACCGACTTAACTTTGTAAATTTGATGCTAGAGCGGTTCAACAATTTCAACAACGTGATTTTTAGTGATGAGGCCAATTTTCACCTTAATGGCCATGTGAACAACCAAAATTGTCGGTTCTGGTCCGAGACTAAACCCCGACGCTTGCACGAACGTCCACTTCACAGCCCTAAGCTTATCGTGTGGGCTGGGATAACGTCAACCGGTATTATTGGACCATACTTTTTTGAGGACGAATGAGGGCATGCGATGACGGTTAGAGCGAACAATTATTGCAACATGCTAGCAGACTTTTTGGTGCCAGCTTTGCAAGAACTTCAAGGCAATACCTCGAGGATGTGGTTTCAACAGGATGGGGCCACATGTCATACGGCTAGGGTATTCATAGAGCTGCTGAAAAATGTTTTTCCTGGAAAACTCATTTCGAAAAGGGGGGATATTGAATGACCCCACGTAGCCCCGATCTCTCTCCATGCGATTATTTTCTATGGGGCTACCTCAAATCGGTAGTCCACGAGAATAATCCGACCAATTTAGAGCAGTTGAAGAGGAACATTATTCAGGAAAGTAACAAAATACCGAGAACAACTTTTCAACGAGTTTTCCAAAATTTGCGACTTCGGTTCCAAGAGTGTCAAGCAGCCGAGGGAAGCCATTTGGACAACATTATTTTTAAGTTTTAAAAATTCCAATGCTTCTACTTTTTAAAAATACAAATATACTTTTTTTATGTTTCGTAGTTTTTTTTTTAATTGAATATTTAAACCGCCAACACCCTTATGGCCCACCCTGTATAATAATTGATTCAGCTTCTTGCAATCTATTACTAGCAAAAGAAACCTTTGACTTCTACTAAAAGTTCAAAGCCTTTTCAACCTTGATGTACGAAGATGTGACCGTAAATCTCAGACAAGCAAAGTCACCACCATATGTTGACACATTAAAGTAACAATTTGCTCATTAATTCCAATTTGGAGGCAAAAGAAAAATCAACACTTTTATTCGAAGGATAAACTCGCAAATTTGCCATTAGTCATTATTTCACATAAATGATAGCCCAACTCATTGAGGCATAAAGGGGATGCAATATGGCATCCCAGAGGGAATCCAGTGATATTCTGAGAAAACTTTGTACAATCCTTATGGTTACTACAGTTGCTAGTGTTGTTGTGTGTTATCGAAAATTTTCGTACAATTTTATTCGTTTATAATTAAAATATATTTACGCAATTATTTATACAAGTAAATATTTGCAAGTGTGTTTCAATGATATTGTTTGAAAATACATAATCTTAATTATAAATAAACCCAGGCTATGGCTTAATGTGTGTTTAAGTAAACACATCCATACACACACACACACACACACACACACACACATCGCCACACATGTAAGCGTCAATATGGCAAAATTTGCTCTTTCCATTTTTCAATGAGCAACTTTTTGCCAACATTTTTAATAACTGACAACAGTTGGTGAAAATATATGCTAACGCAGACAGCAGCTAATATGAATTATTATTATAATTCAAAAGTTAAAGCTTTGTATAAACTTGTAGTAGCTATGAAATTTTCTGTAAACGTGGTTTTGACATTGTAACGTGATTTTGTCATTGACTGAGGTAAGTTCAGTTGTCTGCAGGTTCGTCGTAAGGACCCATAAAACTATTATTATTATTTCGTAAATAAAAACGCAATAGATTTTTTCTGACTAGGGACAACATCTCGAATGTTGATAAATCAGAACACGGTTTTGAATATTGGCCAAATGTAATTACGGGTACCGATATTAGGCAATAATATTTAATAATAATATCTACTTGGCACAAATTCTCATTGGGACCGGTATGGACGCCATTGGCATAATTTAATTACAGATACTGGTATCAGTCAATGACATCAACTTGGTCCAAATCTCTTATGAATTTCAGTTCCTCATAAGGGTGCGGTATAGCACATTGTACCTAGTAGCCTGATTGCAGCTACAGGTGTCAGGCAATAACGTCGACTTGACTCAAACCTCTTATGACTTTTATCCCTCATGGATTTCAGGATCAGGTTATATGTAATGATATATACACAGTGAGTTGCTTATTTCTACCTTGCAAAACAGGCAGTTAAATACCGTTGTGTAAACAGTCGGACGCACTGGCTGTGTAAACAGTCGGACGAACTCGCTGTGTAAATAGTCAGACTAATCTGCTGTGTAAACAGTCACCCGAAGTAGCTATGTAAACTATCGGACGAATCTGCTGTGAACAGTCAGGTGAATTTGCTGTGTAAATAGTCAACCGAAGTTGCTGTGTAAACAGTAGGACGAATACGCTGTATAAACAAACGAATCTGCTGTGTAAACAGTTAACCTAAGTCTCTATGCAAACTGTCAGACGAATCCGCTGTGTAAACGATCGGACGAATCTGCTATGTAAACAGTCATCCGAAGTCACTACATAAACAGTCAGACAAATCCGCTGTGTAAACTATCAACTTAAATCGCTGTGTAAACAGTCGGACTAAACCGCTATATAAACAGTCTGCCAAAGTCGCTGTGTAGACAATCAAACGAATGTGCTGTGTAAAAAGTCAACTGAAGTCGCTTTGTCAACAGTCAGATGAATCTGCTGTGTAAACAGTTGTACCCCTAGTGGGAGCATCACGCGGGTTGTGGTTGATACCAAAATCGCTGGTAGAGACTTTGTGCTCGAATGTGGAGTTGCATTGCAACCGGGTGCTACAGACCCACAGAGTAGCAGTGGTGGTAAGATAGGCCTCACCTCCGCCAATAGGGATTATGTTCCATACTAGCATAATCAATTTGGCATCTCCTGGCTGCGAAGAAAGGGCTGACAATATGTGTTAATAGCGCAATTGTCAGCCCCTTTTCATAGTTTCCAAGTTTTTACTTGGCTATCCCAGGGGGGCGTTGGCAGTCGCATTGTAATATGCCCAGTGTGTCGCACACCGTGGGTAAGGCCTTCACGGCGAGACTCGCGTTAAACCCTCGTAGACTTCTCGTGGACTTCTGTGTAAACAGTCAACCGAATTCGCAGTGTAAATTTTCAGACGAATCCGCTATGTAAACAGCCCGACGAAACTGCTGGACGCTGTGTAGACGGTCAACTGAAATCGGTCTGTAAATAGACAGATGTAAGCTACGTTAAACAGATTTCACTGATATAAGTTTAGCACTTTGGACATGTTGACCATTTAAATCAATTAATTGCTCCGCAAAAGCAGTTTGGTTGGTAACTGCCACAAAACGTTTACCAGTCGTGCATTTAATTTTATTTAGCAGAGTATATCTCGAACTTAAAAACAAAATTTTTAAATATCAAACATTAAATTTTGTTCACAATGCTATGCGAATATTTCAGCTTAAATGTTTTTTTTTAAGAACAATCGGTTCTATTTTGCCAAATAATAGACATCTGTTTGACACATTTTCTGAAAATGACGTTTCAACTACAGAATAATGAAGACACTCTCATTTAAAACTGAAATTTAAAAGCTAAAGCTTTGAACTATCGTCCAGATAATAAATGGATGAAAATGAAATTAAATCCATGAAAGCGCTCCAGGTAAATAAATAAAACAGCTTTGTAATAACAACCACCTCTTAGCCCATTACAGGACTAGGTCTGCCTTGGTAAAACAAAAGTGTTTTCTACGCTGTTTAACAAAAACTACAAGTGAGAAATCACTTTGAAAGTAAAATTACGGTTGTAGTGATGAAGAAAGTACGTAATGCAAAAAGTTAGAATCATTCTAGTGCAAAAGAGTAAGAGCAAAAAGAACAACGGAGGAATGGAAGAATTTAGTAAAAGGCTTTACATTACACTGAAGGCAATGACAAAAAGAAAAAAAAAAGGTTTAAGATGTATAACATTTAATGAATTTATTGAAGTTAAAGTATTTGAAAAAACTAAATTTTACTCAAGATAAAATAATTCAGTGAAGTAATAAGAGAATATTTAGGAAAGGAAATGACAGACGAAGCAGGAGACATGATGTCAGCTTCAGTGTGGTTATTCAGTGAGTTATTGGTAACTTTCTAGAAAATATCTGTGGCCTACAGCTCAACAGAAAGCATCGAACAACCACCGAAACGAAGTGATTTATCTCTGACTGACTTTTTCTCTCTCTAAAACTAAAAATGTCATTTCAAAGCAACCATTTTCAAAGCACATAAGATGAGAACTGATGTCTTTTTCCACAAATGCGTTAGAAAAATGTTTTGATAATTGAACTGGCATAAGTTTATTATTACAAAAGGAGCCAACTTTCAAGGCGATATCATAAATATGGATCGGTCATTGACTGATAGCCGGCACTTTTTTGATGCAATGAACGTGTATTTTACATATCCTGTGTATCAGCGGAATAAATTAACAAAGCACAATTGAGTCAATTAAGCTTTGTCTGTCTATGGGGCAGGCCGGCTGTCCGTTTGGCAAACTAGAAAGCTTCCGTAAATCTTTACGATAATTTTTAAAACTAGGTGCAAAATATACCTATAATATACTTATAATGGATATGATCTTTCGGTTTGCCCATTTGCTCTTAGGTTCATAACTTTTAGATGGTTGCACCGTTTGGTAAAATAGGGTGGGAGAATGAAAATAGACTGCATTGATACATTCTCTCTAATACCATTCATACTAATTGACAGATTTGCCAAAATTCAATATTTTCCTAAGGGCAAAGTTACATGGTGACGCACCAATTGCACTACGATAAAAAATTCCTATAAAATATTTTAAATCAATGAATTTCATTTATTTGTTTATTATATCGAAAACGCAATTTCATTTTATATAATTAATTTTTTGATTATATAACTAATCAGAAAATTTTTCATTGAGGCCTGAAGGATTGAAATCGGGATCGTCTCAATTATTGTTTAATTAATGGACTGCTTCAATGCAGTCAAATTCCTTATTGTTTTGTACACCTCTTGCTTGACGTAACCCCATAAAAAAAGTTTGACGCAGTTAGGTCAGGTGATCTTGGGGGCCAGCGGAAAGTGAAGTTTCTGGATATTAATTTGTCTGGGAATTTTTGTTGGAGTTTCGGTCTGGCTATGTAAGCAATTGCTTCGTCTTGCTGGAATCAACTGCCGTTGAAACGAAAACGTCTTCGTCGCAATGATGGGTAAAAACAACTCGTTCAACATCTTTAAATAACCGTCGTCATTGAGAGTTGACAGTAGCACAATTCGCCATTGTATGAAATTTTCACGGTTTGTAAAATTCAAGGAAATCCCCCAAATAGCCAAGGATCTTCTGGCAATTCTCATACAAATAAACGTGTTTTAAGTGTTTCTAGTTTCAAATCATTTAAGCTCCTGTACTGACTTCTGTCAAATTTAGCGTTCATTATGTGTTTGATGAATTTAGTTATGAGAATGAAAATGGATGGCAAAGGGGGTATAGTACCCTATGATAACTTCCATGCAAATCGAGCGATTTTCTTCCCCTGTAATTCTTAACTGAAATGTTTGTCAATTCTGTTACGTTATAATTTATGGTAAAATTTAAAAAAAAATCACTTTCTGGAAACTACAATAAAATTACTGAACTGGGCTCACTAATCATTGCTTCACTTTCACATTCAATTGCTCTACACTCAAGGATACCCTACACACAAATTGGTCGAATGTGGAAAAAACTAATATCTCCTCTACAATTTCTATGTAGAAGACCTAACTAAATTATAAATCTGCTACTTTTATTATGTGCTAATTTGGTAAGAAACAAACTATTTGGGGAAAGAGGAACTGCGCACATTTTTGCATTGAGTCTAAGTGCTTCGCAGAGCGAGAACACCATGACGAGGCAATATGTTTTTATTTTATAAAATCACTATAGCATAAACATCTCTATGAAGAATGTCGAATAATTATTGTACGAATTTTTCTTCATGTTTCCCAAGGAGTGTCTACTGTGTTATCATGTAAAGTGGTCATCCGAAAAAATGTTTTAGCACATCGTCCTCCTTAAAAACAGGTAGAGTAGGGCACCGAAGTTGGTTTTAGCGGATCAAAAGAGGACAATTAGACCATTTCTAACCAGTTTGAATTACCATCTTATTCTTCTTCTTAGGTGGCGAGTGGAATAGACATCCTTATCTATTATACGCCGCCCATAGAAAATAATTCCAAGCGCTTCAATCATCTGCTTCTCTAAATCAATTCGTCATACCAAGTTTCGATAGTATTTCTTTCCAACGGAGTTTTGGTAGCCCTCTTCTGCGCCGTTCATCGAGTTCGTTGTCGAATACTTTCCATGCCGGAGTATTTGGGTCCATCCGCACAACAAGAGCCAGCCAACGCAATCGGTGTATATTAATGCGTTTGACCACGCCGATGTTGGCATAAAACTCATACAGCTCACGTACATACAGTTCAAGTGATGCCGATACTCTCCTTCAACGATGGTGGGCCCATACATTTTCCGGAATACTGTCCTCTCGAAAATTTCCAGTACTGATTCATCCGCTTGCGTCATAATACAGGATTCTGCTCCGTATAACAAGACAGGTAGAACCAACGTCTGGTACAGTCAGATTTTTGTTTGTAGAGAGAGGGCTTTACCATTGTATCGCTTTCTTAGCCCATAATAACATCCGTTAGCAAGCAATTTCCATGCTGACATCATTCGTTTTATTTACAGCGGAACCAAGGTAGATGAATTCTATCACCACTTCAAAATTATCGTTGTTAACGTTCATACAGCATCCCAAACGAGTAGACTCTATGTTCGTTGAAACCAATAACTTTGTTTTGTGCTCGATGCTTAAAAAGGCTGCAGTAACATTTCGCAGTTTTCTGCCAATGATGTCTATGCCTATGTCTATGTCCATACGGATTCTCATGCGAACCACCATTTCACTACGGTGCCGTCTATAAAGACAAGTAGAGTTAGAGTCAGCGGTTCAAAAAAGAACCATTGGGTCAGCTGGTATAAAAGGCTATTCTGAGTGACATTTAACTGTAATACATAGATCATGTTGGTGCTAAATTATTATCATAACAATATTGCTTTCAAAGATAATTAGCCTCGCCGCATCCCCATGATTTTGAGGCAATCACGATCTATATGAAGCTGTCGCCCCAATTTAATCTATTATAAAATAATTGTAACACGTGGCCTGCCATTCATGTAATCCCTCTCTTAAGTTTCCTCCTGTTCAACTATAACATCGAACAGACCTCGATGACACCAAAATCAATATAGGCTTATACCATTTTCTATGAAATTGGCGTTAAGTGAGAAAGTTTCTCCAATGAAAGAAATTTTTTAAATGATTCGAGCTGCGGCCATGGCAATAGACAAACTACACACAGATGGTGGGTGGTGAGTGCTTTCTTTTGACTCATTTTGATTTGATTATCGAATACACACACACAACAATTACACATACATAAGTTGCTGTGTCAATTTGTAAGTATATGTATTTTATCCCTTCAAATATGTTGTTTGTCTGGCACATTCGATACTTCGGTACTTTACGCTCAATTGAATAGGAAAACAACAAATGAATGTCATTCAGTCTTCTAAGAAGAGGACTAACTATTCATTTAATTTAAGCATTTATTTTGCTATTTCATTTTTAAGGACGTTTTGCTGTTTGGACTTAATAAAACTTTTGATGACCTAAATATCACATTTTTCCAAACGAAAAGAGAACTTTTTCACTCTCACCCGTCACTTTTATAATGGAAAACGAAATAAAAGCAAATTTATCATAAACTTTTCTCAAATCAAATAGCTTAAAGTGGTTTTTCGAAACTTTAATGCGTGTCGATTATCCAGCATTTCGACCTTGATGACTGCCAAGAATCGTATAAAATGCACGCAGTGAGGCGAAACCAAGAAAAATATTTGAAAATAATATGATTCAAGAGAACACAAAGGAAAGAAAGGAACGGCAATTGAGGTAAAGTCACAATGCAAAAGGAATTCTGTGGTAATTTCCCACAGGTAAGCTACTCAGCCAGTGAAGTTTATATAAATATAAATTTTTTAAATATATACGTATAAAATGTGGGAACAGTAAGCACAGCTCGGGAATGTTTAGGCGAGAAATATTGCAGAATACATAAAATTTAGTTTAACAATTTCTATTGTTCATCTATTGTTAGATTAAATTGTGGGATGAATGCGAAAACGATCAAAAAAGGAAACAAATTTGCCAATAAGTATGATGTTCCATAGAAACGTAACTGTCGACAACATCAATATTATGTACTCAAAACCCGGATTGCTTAAGAATGGGGCGTTACACGAAGATTACATTTATTTGGTAATTTATTATTTCATTGTGATGATATTTTTAAACGTAACAAATAAACGTTGTGCGGTGTTGGTTGACTTTAATATTTCTAAATATGACACGGACGCAGAAATTGAATAATCGGAAATTATTTAATTTTTAAAAAATAAAGAGCTTTTTTGTCTCGTCCGTGATTTATTGGAAATGAAATAACTTCTTTAATATTTGTGTTGGTTTTAGTTGTAGTTTTTATCGCATAATATTTTAGTAATCGTTATTTCAACTTGCTATACTTCTATATAAAACAACTATGAATAAAACAACTATATAAACTGTAGTAAAAAGAAATCCATTATTTTTTTAAATACAGGCATACTTCGTTTAACGTTAATAACGCATTTCTGAAAATTGAGCGTTAACAGAAGGTGTCAAAGGCGTTAAAAGAGGTGCTTTTTACACTAAGTAAAAAGCACCAAAGTACCAACTTTTTTTTGTTTGGTCCCTTGAAGTCACAAATATTAAGATCGTGTATATTTTTATATTGAAAAAAAAAAAAAAATATTAATTTTAAAAATTAAAAAAAAAAAGTTAGAATTCAACATAACAAAAAAAAAATCATCAATAAAATAAAATATATATGTATATATAAAGGGTGTCCCAACAAGAACGCAAGATTTAAATTTGGCGCCATTCGAAGTGTCATTGTTTGACATTGGAAAATTTGTTATTGTTTGCTAGTAGAAGGTACGACGTTAGTAAAAATGGAGCGCTACACGAATGAACAAATGGCGAAAGTTTTGCGGCTACAGTTCGCAAATTGTGATCAATTTTAGGTCAAAATAATGCTCCAAAAGAGTCAACTCTAAAAAGATTAATGGATAAATTTGCCAAAACTGGGTCTGTTAGTGATGTAACGACAACAAGGCGCCTTCGACCAGGTCGATCGACCGACAATGTCGCAGCTGTACGTGATGATGTCGCTCAAACTCCATCCACCTCAATTCGACACCAAGTTCAGCAAATTGGTGTCTCTAAATCCACTATGCAGCGAATTTTGACGAAAGATTTGCATCTTCATGCATACAAAGTTCAATTGACTCAGGAACTGAAGCCAGCTGACCATGGACAGCGAAGGGAGTTCGTTAATTGGGTATTGAAGAGACAACATGAAAATACTGATTTTGCCGATAAAATCATCTTCAGTGACGAGGCCCATTTCCATCTTGATGGCTTCGTCAATAAGCAGAATTGTCGCATTTGGGGTGAGTAAACTCGTCGAGTGATTCACGAGAAGCAAATGCATCCTCCCTCAACGTGTCACTGTGTGGTGTGGATTTTGGGCTGGAAAAATCATTGGACCTTTTTTTATGAAAATGAGGGATGTCAAGCGCAAACAGTCAATGGTGTTCGGTATCGTGAAATGATAACCAGTTTTTTCGTGCCTAGAATTGAAGAAATGAATGTGGAGGGCAAGTGGTTTCAACAAGACGGCGCCACATGTCATACAGCCAGAGAAACAATTCAAATGCTGCATCAGTCATTTAAATCTTGCGTTCTTCTTTGGGGACCCTTTGTTTATATTCAATTTGTAAAGCATATTCTTATGTGTCAATGAAAATTTGTGGTGATATAACAATTTTCAAATTGTTAATATCTCTGAGCACTGGAAACATGAACAGCTACTCATTATCAGTACATTACAGGCACTCATTTTTACAGTACACGGAATTGCCAATGTAAATGAATGAAATTAATTGAATCGAAATGGTATTGAAGCACTGAGTGCAACTATTAAAAATGCTTTTTTAGTTGATATACTCGTACTAACCGCAATTTGTAAGTACATTTTAGCAACTTTTAGGACAACGTGAACTTGGTGGTTAAGCTTCTTTCGTGGGTTATTTGGGAACTTAGTTAAGATCAATGCTTGTGTAAGAAAATTTATAGGCTTCCCCAAATCTCATTAATGGAGAGTAATGTAATATGTTTTTTTATATAAGGAAGAAAATGTATAAGTCAAAAAGTAAATCGTTAACATTTTTTCTAAAATGAGTTTAGAACAAAATTCAGACTTAATTGAATAAACTAATAATTTGATTTAATTGGATTTAAATAATTTTTTTTATTTAAGACTACAATGTTAAGCTTTAAGACCGCTTTGATTAAATTAAAATATTACAACATATTTTCTCCAAAATTC
The DNA here is from genome assembly GCA_019455685.1 of Philornis downsi. Taxonomy (NCBI): domain Eukaryota; kingdom Metazoa; phylum Arthropoda; class Insecta; order Diptera; family Muscidae; genus Philornis; species Philornis downsi. The sequence goes on from JAHXMU010000563.1 coordinate 563,844, forward strand.
TATAACAAATACTGTACAAAGGTGGTGATGGATTGATAGAGATGATTAATATGTAAACAAGGGGAGCAGCGGGAAACCCTTTAATCAATTTAATACTTTTCTCCTTGTAGTTGTGGAATTTAAATGTTGGACTGTATTGCAATTTATCCAATAGAAATGATCGTTAGGGGGATCAATTGATTTCTAACAGAGAACTGAAAATTGTAACTTTTAATTTATATCATATAATTTCATCTTCTTCTTTACCTTATATGGCGACTGGAATAGATAGATTTATCTATTATACGCCTCCCGTAGAAAATAATTCCAATCACCAATTTCATAGTCATGTCAAATTATATGCAATCAAATTGGCTGTAAAGACAAACAAGTGGCGATAAATAAAAGATGAGAATTAGTGTCAATTCAAGGGAGGTTTATTTAGACAAAGAGTTGTGCTTACCAGTTGAGATCTGGTTTATAAGTGACTTTTTCTCATTACAGAACTATGCTACAATTCAGAATTCAGTTAAATTTAGTACACATATTCTCACTCAATGGAGTTAAGTAATCACTTCGTGGGCAATAAGTTAGAATTCATTCACAGTGATATCGATACAAAAGTACATTTTAATGTACCAAAAAAAAAAAAAAAAAAAAAAAAATGGTTAATTTTAATACAAATTACAGAATGGTAATGATACATTCAAATATATACAATATTAGAATTAGGCTAAAGTATTGAAGTTTAGACAAATATATTATAAAATTTTACAATATTACGATATGAAAATCGTAAGTATTTTAATAACAAATAGGAATGCAGAATATGATTTACAATGACAGTCTACTTCACTTATAAGAATTTTTACTTCTGTATGTTTTTTTTTTCTAATATTCGGAGTTACAACTTTCATTGGGATTTAAAGCTATTCCTTAATATTGGGTTGTCCATTTTTCGTTTTCAAAAATAAAGTTAAACAAAATACACATAAATCAATAATTTCGATTAAACTTATATTTCATTGTAATGCTGGGACATCGCTATTATGCACGAAGTACTATGTCATTTAAATGACCCCCTCTGGATTGGCTGCAGCAGTGGATCCTTTTGAGATAGTTTTCGACCACTTTTTTCTGAAACGTCTGAATGAAAATTTTAAACGTCGTTGATCATAAGTCTGTCATAGAAGAGATGCTGTTGGTTTTATAATATTTTTGTATTATATTTTTGCATTAGAAAGATTTTCTTAAATGGCAACGCCAACCTCTGAAGTCGAAATAATTGCGACGCAATAATTTCGACTATGCAATTGTAAACTTGAAAGTGAAATAGTAATAAAAAAATAACGCAATTTAACAATTTGACAAATGTGTTATCGAACATACAGGGTGGCCCAAAATGACCGAAGTGGTGTGAATGGCTTACAACTTTTTATTTAAGACATATTTTTTTAATTTTTTTTTTAAATACAGTAAATTTATGGGGAATATTTTTAGATTAGTTACTAAAAATGATATCCCGCAAGTGGTGGCCATTTTCTGCTTCGCACAAATGTGCTCTTTCCAACACATTTTCCATGACCTTTCGCAAAATTTTCGGTGTTATGTTGTTAATTTCGTCTCGAATATTGGATTTTAATTCGTCAATAGTCCTGGGCTTATTAACATAAACTTTCCCTTTTAAATAACCCCAAAGGAAAAAATTCTGGAGCGGTTAAATCCGGGGAACGCGGAGGCCAATTAAAATTGCTTGTACGCGAAATTATTCTTTCACCAAATATGTCGCGTAAAAGAGCCATTCTGGCCCTCGCAGTGTGCGCTGGGGCTCCATCCTGTTGGAATCATATTTGCGGATGGTTTTCCACGGCTGGCCTTACAAAATTTTCCAACATGGCCCGATATCGATCAGCATTGATGGAAATGGCAACACCTCGTTCATTTTCAAAAAACTATGGGACAGTACACTTAACTGGGTGTAATTGTCGTTGATGAAGTACTCTCGGGTTTTCCGTAGCCCATATCCTACAGTTTTGCTTGTTAGCGAACCCATTTAATTGGAAATGGGCTTCGTCACTCATAACTAAGTTATGAATAAAATTAGGATTCTCTTGTGCTGTTTGCTGGAAATAAATTGCATAATCAAGTCGTTGCTGGTAATCTGTCGGTTTCAATTCTTGGACAATTTGAATTTTGTATGGAAACATTCTTATGCTATGCAAAATTCGCTGCAGCGACCCTCTTGAGATGCCAAGTTGTGTCGAACGTCTCCTGGTTGATGTTTGTAGATCCTCCTGAATACTCTAATGTACCACTTCAATATTATTATCCGTGTGCAGCGTTCGTCGTCTGCCAACACCAGGAAGGTTCCTTACTGCTCCTTGTTCTCGAAAATTTGCAACAAGACGGTTTATTGTTGACTGAGAGGGTGCAACCCGCACATTAAATTGACGACGGTATGCACGCTGAGTCAACACAATGGACCGTTGATTTAAAAAGTAAATTTCAACGATTTGGGCACGTTGTTTAGTTGTGTATTGCTCCATTATAAATTCTCCAAGTCTTCTTTACAAAATACTGAAAAGAAAAGAAAAAAAAAATTATAATAAAAAAGTTATAAGGAATTCATACCACTTCGTTCATTCTGGGCCACCCTGTATTATGACGAAAAAACATTAGCTGTTTCAAATTCAGTGTTAGAAATCAATACAAAAAAACTGGCAATGCCGCTACATTTTTTCATAAGCAAACAATATCTCGTGGAATTTTTTCCTCGCGCTAATAACACAGTACCTAGCTTAAAGAGTAAACAGCTGACATTTTATGTGATATCACGCTGCGAGCACTGTCAATTAGATTTTCTGATAATTCAATATGCATTGAAGTAATATCTAGTAAATACATCAATATGTAACCAATTCCTGTAAAAGATTACAAAACAATTCAAAATACATTTCAAAATTGAAATAGTTTATAAAACTACAACAGACAAACAAGATGTCTGCAGATGCCAACAGCGAAAAAATGTTTTTGTGTGACTTCAAACTGTCACTACTTGCGAACAAATTAAATATCAAGTTGTAAGGAAACATTGAACGCTAACATTTCCGTAGAAATATCAGTAATCCAACTCCATTCGAGCAGTAGACAAAACACGTAGACAAGAGAAAAGCACATAAATAAAAAAGAAAAAAAAACAAAAAATAAAAATAAACATCAGCAGACATTTGGAGTTGCAATACGATGAATTTATAAAAAACAAAGGCATTTGTTGTAATAAATAAAGTTATTTAAATTGAAGTTTGAGAAAATTTCTGGATATATACGAGTATGTGCGAGTATACAGACTGTAAGTACAGTATAATGGGCATATTTTCGTCATCGTCTTCTAGCGGAGAGTGAAGCTTAATCAGCGCTAAAAATTAATGCTTTGCCTAGGTGTAGCTTACACTGCTGAAAAAAACGAGCGCCTATATTTATGATACCTGGAAGTTATTTACGGTACTGAAGTGGCCGGACGTGGTGCGATTATTAGTACACAAGACTATCGTTCGCATGGTTGTGGATTCAATCCCACAATCATTATTTGAGCGACGGTTATTTCGATGTGTTTGACGAACTCTTCCTGTAGTCAAGTTATTGACAAGTCTTGTAAATGTTTTCTCAAACGGGAGTCGTCGTGAAATTGTAGGTTTCTTTGGGTGAGACTAAAAATAAAATGCGTAAGAGCTCACTGAATGTGAGAGGCTTCCCCATATCTCATTCAAGGAGAGCAATGTAATATGTTACTTTATTAGGTGCGCAATTAAGTTCTCACTGTTTTTTTTGCCAAAATGAAACTTTATTATGAAAACATGTTTACAAATGATACATTGAAAGTATTGCCCATCGCTAGCTACTACTTTTTCCCATCTTTATGGCAAAGCTCAAATTTCGTCACAGCAAAACTGTTAATTTTTTGAGGCTAGCCACGAATCTGGACAATACTTGATGTCGTCATAAAAGTGGAACTGCTGGTCAGCCAGACCGTGTGCCATCGAACAGAACAAGTGATAATTGGACGGCGCAATATCTGAAAAATATGGCGGATGGGGTATGACTTTCCATTTCAGCGTTTCCAGGTAAGTTTTAACAGGCTTGGCCATGTGAGGCCGAGCGATGTCATGCTGAAGAATCACTTTTTCGTGCCTCTCCGCACAGAGCTCGACTCAATCGCATTCATTGAAGTCGATGAATTCGGTTGGTTTCAACAGGTTGTAATGACTAACACCGACCTGGTTCCACAAAATACAGAGCATAACTTTCACAGCGTGAATATTTGGTCGAGGCGACCACATTGAAGAATGACCGCGCAGGCCTCTTAACTTTTTGTTCTTTGGATTGCTGTAATGAATCCATTTTTCATCACAATACGATGATGAAAACCCTTCCTTTCTTTGGAAGGGTTCACAGGCGAAAAAAAGACGCTCAGCATCCTTTGGCTTCGACTCATAAGAAGGCAAAATTCTTTGCTTTTGAGTCATTCCCACCGTATGCAGTTTTTGGGAAATGGCTTGGCGAGTAACTCTTAATACTAAAGCAAGCTCTACCTGCGTTTAACATGGATTACCATCAAGCAATGCTGTCAATTCAGTGTCTTCGAAAGTCGTCCTTCACGCGGACGGTCGTCAACATGAAAATCACCTCAGCTAAAACGACAAAATCAATCTTAACAAGTTGTTTCACTTAAAGCAGCATGTCTGTAAACGTGAAGCGCTCGATGAGCTTCAGCCGCCGTTTTCTTCTGTTGAAAGAAGAAAATCAATACTTTCCGCATATGACGATTATTTGGCACAAAATCCTAAAAAATTACACAACCAAAAGAATATGATGTCAAAAGAAAATTACTATTGTGTCGAGGCGGTGTGTTTACCTTATGCCTAAGCTTGGTATATGACATTTAGGTTATGACAGAATAGACTAGCACTTACAGCTGGCGCCATCTGTTGGCAAACAGTGTGTGCTTAGTTGTGCACCTAATAAGATTCATGAAATTTAGGTTACTCAACTAGAATCCCTCTCATTTTAGCTTGAAAAATGTGATGTGAACTACTATGGAATTTAAGGTTATTCCTAAGTAAATAACAGTTCTATACTCAATTTAGATAGGTTGTTGCCTCTTTATAAAGGGTGTCCCAACAAGAACGAAAGATTTAAATGACTAATGCAGCAATTGAATTGTTTCTCTGGCTGTATGACATGTGGCGCCGTCCTGTTGAAACCACATGCCCTCCATATTCATTTCTTCAATTCTAGGCACGAAAAAACTGGTTATCATTTCACGACACCGAACACCATTGACTGTTTGCGCTTGACATGCCTCATTTTCATAAAAAAAGGTCCAATGATTTCTTCAGCCCAAAATTCACACCACACAGTGACACGTTGAGGATGCATTTGCTTCTCGTGAATCACTCGAGGATTTCCCCCACCCCAAATACGACAATTCTGCCTGCCGACGAAGTCATTAAGATGGAAGTGGGCCTCACCACTGAAGATGATTTTATCGGTAAAATCAGCATTTTCATGTTGTCTCTCCAATACCCAGTTAATGAACTCCCTTCGCTGTCCATGGTCAGCTGATGGCAGTTTCAGTTCCTGAGTCAATTGAACTTTGTATGCATGAAGATGCAAATCTTTTCTAATGGATTTGGAGACACCAATTTACTGAACTCGGTGTCGAATTGAAGTGGATGGAGTTTAAGCGACATCATCACGTACAGCTGCGACATTTTCGGTCGATCGACCTGGTCGAAGGTGCGTTGTTGTCTTTACGTCACTAACAGACCCAGTTTTGGCAAATTTATCCATTCTCCAGTCTCTTTACAGCTGACTCTTTTGGAGCATTATTGTGACCCCAAATTGATCACAATTTGCGAACTGTAGCAGCAAAACTTTCACCATTTTGTTAAAACAATTTCACAATGAGAATGCGTTGTTCATTCGTGTAGCGCTCCATTTTTACTAACCTCGTACCTTCCACTAGCAAACAATAACAATTGTTCAAATGTCAAACAATGACACTTCGAATGGCGCCAAATTTAAATCTTGCGTTCTTGTCGGGACACCCTCTATAATATTTCAATAGAATTTGTCTTGCCCGTAGGTTAAGTGATAATGACCATATGAAATTTCCTCAATCGTAGTAACATTTCAGTAATAATTATCCAAAAATTAGAAAATCATGGGGCATCAAACTGAGTAAACTCGTCACTGTCATTGTAACATCAGCCTTGAAGTAGCTAAAAAAAACAACTATTTGGTTTGGCCAATCATTGAACTCAGTTACACAAAGATTTTGTTGGTGTTCAAAAATCCTTAATGATTAATGGGGCAGTAATAAATTAAACCTAATTTGACTCAAAGCAATTTGGTTGGTGAAATTCGCCAACAAAATTGCGGTAAAAGGGAAATTTCTTCGTGTCTAATTAGCGCACACTAATTGCAATACGTTCCAATTACCGACACTAACAGATAGATACCCACATATAATTAAAATCGGGTTTCTCATCATGTTTGTAATCCCTTGTTTGTTCATTTTTTTTTTTTTTTTTTGTCTTAAGGCCTCTCCCCAAAGCAATGCAAATTTCATCACATCCGTTTCATTTCCCACAATTTGCTTTATCCTTAAAATAAAGTTGTTGCTTAATGCAATAGCGAAGAGGTGCGGATGCTGTGCTTCGATAACACCCCAAAAAGATATTGCTATCTATCGTTCGAATGATAAAACACTTAAGTGTCTTGTCTTCCTCTGTGAAACCTTTGCGGATTAAGAGCAGTTTGGCTGCCAACATTCAAAAATACAGGGAATGTTTCAAAAGCCCTTTGAGGATTTCAGGGGGCCGAAATATTTGCTATAGCCCAACATTTCTGTTCCAATATTTCAGGCAAAACGTTTCTATTTTCCATGTACAAAAGAGCAAAAGAAAGAAAAAAAGATTTTATTGGCTGAATGCCATCAAATTTTGAGTACGTTTCCGTTTATTTCTAACAGTGGCAGCAATAGAAGTAGCAGTATTAGTTGTGGCTTTATTATGTGTGTGTCCAAAATTGTGGCCTAGAATTGGTTTGAAATTTTCCTACAATTACTTGGATTTGGTTAAATACCATCACACTACAAGTGTTACTTCCTCTTCATGCACATTTGCATATATTTAGCGTTTCGTTTTGAAGTTTACTTTAGTGTTCAGTGGCTCCTTTGTCCAGTATCCTGCAGATGTTAAATTTAGCATGTTTTGGGGATGATGATTTAAAAAGGAAGAATAGACGAAATTTTCTATGCTTAAGCCCTGACTGAATTGTAAATTGGACAGATAGCAAGTAAGGCAGAAATTAAAATGATGGTCTAACAAAGTCCATATTTAGTATGAATAGACAAGAGGAATCTGATAAATTCTGTGCCAGTGCAGGATGGAATTTTCTTATCGGAAAAATCATTCAAAAGCAATTCGTAAAATTCGTTCATAACTGTTTTGTTTTATATTAACAGCGCTGAATAGCAGAGATTACTACTTTTTTGTAGTGATGTTCGCTTATCTAAAGACGAAAATTATAAAGAAATGTCAGTCAGGTGAAGTGATTAAAATACACCTCCGCCCACAATGCCTCTTGAATTGGTGCTGAAATGGTTTATAGCTGTGAGCAAATTATTAGGTTTCTGCAAATGTGGGGAACTAAGGAACTTTTAGGTTTCCTTAAGCGAAAGATTGCTTTTGGTTTGTAATTGTGTGAGCTAGAAATATCACAAAGAAATTTGTAATGTATCTCACAAATTATTTACCGAGGATAGAAATATACGTGGTGTGTTTAAAAAAAGGTGAATTTTTAAATTTCGCGGGTTACCTACGTTCGACTTTCGATTATTATCATTTTTTTCACGTTGGTATACTCGTCTCGAAGATATGTTGACGGTTTTATCCATACAGCATGTTTACTTTGTTTGTGAGAGGCATAAGCAGGACAAGTGTTTTGCGTGTTCGGCGTTTTTTTGATATCGAAAAGAACGGATCAAAGAAGTTGCATAAAATTTTGTGTACTCGTAAGAAATGGAATTAAGTGCTCAAAAACACTTGAAATGTTGACAGCGGCTTACGGTGGGGGTACTCTGAGTCAAAAAAAGGTTTACAAGTGGTACAAGCTTTTCACTGAAGGTCGAGGAGATGTGAATGACAATGCTTGCTCTGGACGCCCCAGCACATCAACAGACGAAAATGTTGAGAAAGTTAAAAAAAATTGTTATGGAGAATTATCGAATCACAATTAGAGAAGTTTCTGAGGATGTTGGCATATCGGTTGGATCATGCCATTTAATATTTTCGGAAATTTGGACATGAAACGCGTGGCAGCGAAGTTCGTTCCAAAATTGCTGAATTTTGACTAAAAACAACGTCGCATGAGCATCGCTCAGGAATTGTCGAATGGCGTCAACGATGATCCAGATTTGCCTAAAAGGGTCATAACTGGTGACGAATCATGGGTATACTTGTATGGTTATGACATCGAAACCAAAGCCCAATCGTCCCAATGGATATGCCCAGGAGAGCCAAGACCAAAGAAAAAGTTCGATCAAATGTAAAGGTTTTGCTCACAGTTTTCTTCGATTACCAGGAATTGTTGAATGACTTCAACGATGATCCAGATTTGCTTAAAAGGGTCATAACTGGTGACGAATCATGGTTATGACATCGATACCAAAACCCAATCGTCCCAATGAAAGGGCCCAGGAGAGCCAAAACCAAAAAAGGCACGCCAAGTTCAATCAAATGTCAAGGTTTTGCTCACTGTTTTCTTCGATTACCATGGCGTAGTGCATCAGGAGTTTTTACCACAAGGCCGTACGATAAATAAGCAGTCTTACGTTGAAATTATGCGCCATTTGCGATAAGCAAAACGAAAAAAAACTCCCGGAATTGTCGAAAAAAAAAATCATGGCTTTTGCATCATGATAATGCAATTGCTCGATCACTCATCTTTGCTTGTGAGAGATTATTTGGCCAAAAACAACAACGTTCTCATGCCTCAGGCACCGTATTCACCCATGAAAGGAGGGCGTTTTGCGACGATTGAGGAGATAAAAAGCGAATCGCTGAAAGAGCTCAAGGACATACTAAAAAGTGCATATCAGAACTGTTTCGAGGATTTGAAAAAATGTTGGCGCAAGTGTACATATATTATAAATGAGGGGGACTACTTAGAAGGAAATAAAATTCAAATTGATGAATAAATAAATATTTTTTCAGAAAAAAGAAAATTCACCTTATGTTTTTTGAACACACCTCGTAAACATAAAGAAAACACCAAGAATTGTAAGAATGGAATTTAACAATATCTTTTTTTTTTTTATTTCAATTTTAACAATTTGTACGGGAGCTTACCAAATGAATTAGATCGTTTGAATTCACAGTAGCAAGTGAGGTTTGGTTTTAAGACCGATTGTAGCCATATTTAGAACCATCGGTAACGCACACCACTCAAACTTTTAAAGTTTGAATTGATGTGTGAGCTAAGCGGTCAAGCCATGAATTTTCGGCGAATTAACATTAGGGTGGCCAAGCGGATAGGAAACTAGGATGAACACGAAAAATGCCATAGCATCCATATATTTTGGCATCAACAGATTTTATAAAAATACTCGAAATTAAGTACAATAATAGAAGTAACATTACAACTTTCAGAAGAAGTTGCTTAGAAATATCTTAGAAACCGCATTTTTTTGCTAAATTGTCCAATTTGTGCGCGTGGTACACTAAGATGTGTGGCAATGTAGCCCATTTCCATTCGCAGAAATAATTTTACTAAATGCAAGATGTCTGTCAAATCATACTAAATTTAATACAATTAAATATGAATGTAGGGTTAAAAGGGGCGTGGTTAACCAGCTAATTTTATCAAAATTTTAGCAAGCATTATAACGGAATGCGATTGAAATTAAATATGAATTTATGATTAAAAAAGGCGTGGTTAACCGACTAATTTTGTCAAGATTTTACCAAGCATTATAAAGGAATGCATCTGAAAATCATTTAACTAACTAAAGTCTACGAATTAGTTATTACAGCGGAACATTAAATTTCGACAAACCGATCAATTTGTAAAAGAGGCGCAAAAAGGGATCCTCCATTTTGGTTTTCAAAACTTGGTTCACCAAATGTTTTCCCCAATTTGACTGAATTCAGCTCAACGTCTCGTAAGGCAAAAAGCTAAGAGTGTACAGGCTGAGCCGATCATTGATGCATAATAGTTAATTTAATTTAATGGGAATCAAATAGAGATTTTTTTAACTAATCTAAATCAAATTTTTGTGTGCTTTCATCTTGGATGTATGATGTGCAGAATGTCCGTCGTTTGTTTTGCCGCCATTTTGGTAAACATTAGTCTTGACAGTTCATATTTGGCAGTCGTGAAGTAGAGACGTGGAAAATTTATTATGGAAAAACATTCGATAAACCAACGTGTTTTAATCGTTCATTTTATCAAAATCAATCATTGATTACTGTGATGATGAGAAAGTTACGTAAAATTTTTGGGAGGAACAACGTGCCAGTAAATGGATATGTGAATAAATAGAATAGTCGGTTCTGGGCAATGGGAACCCCTCAAATTATTTGACTTATTTGACTGAACTACTCCGGACTTTTCTTGCGGGGTTATCTGAAAAGCAAGATTTATGCAAACAAACAAGTAACGCTCGTGCAACTCAAACAAAATATTCCTGATTAAATTAATTAAATACCGCGTGAAATGTGTGAGAATGTAATGAAAAATGTGCTTAAAAGGGCTCGCATTTGAGAGGCTAACAGAGGCGGACATTTATCTGATTTTGTATTCCATACATAATTCCCGACAATAAATAAAACATGTATCAACATGAGATCCATTCTCTTTCATTTAATCAAAAATTATAAACAAGCAAAGTAGTATACCTTCCCGACGGACACCCTGTATAATAAAATTCATCGGAATTTTTGATTCAGCTTTCGCAATCAGAATCAAAATTGCTTTAATGCTTTCATCTTGGATGTGTGATGTAAAATTCAGCATAATTTCTGATTCAGATATCGGAATTAGAATCAAAGTTGTTTAATTTTGAATAGGATGACAAAAACAGGAACAAATCAAAACTATTCTCGGATTTGATGTCGTTTTTTGGGGGTTTTTTTTTTGTTTTACGTATCTGAAAAACTTGCATAAACACTTTTTAAATGTGCTGAACGTTTCCGACGGTACACTTTTTACGTTTTTGCGTTTCGCTTGGCAACTTTACAGCATGGCAATTAGGATTTTACCAATTAATAGATAAATTAGATATACTTTACTTGCTTTTCACTGAACTATTTTAGTTCGTATTACTGGGGATCTCACCAATGAGAAATTAACTATACGTTACTCTATTTTATGAAGAAGGAAGAAATGCAATAGTTTTCATGATTTTTTTCGTCTTTGGAACGTTTTTCTGTTTTTTTTTGTTTTGGAGGAACTCATTTATAATTCATGACTTCAGGTTTTACAACATTTTTATTTTTGTTTTTTTCTCTGTTTATTCATTTATTTACAAGAATTGCCAGCATTTACAATTTGACGGGCGTTGGGAGGGCAGCAATTTTCCCTAAAGCGGTTTGCAAGATTGCCGTCAAACAGGAAATAAATTAGAATCTCCAAATAGTCATAGCACTTGAATTCTTAATGAATGTTGATGAATTTCGCTGATACTTATCTTGATCTCATTGCTAAGTTGGCGTTAAAATTGTGCCAACATTTAAGATTATGCGAAGCAGAATGAAACGGAAATGTGAGGCTTTTGCATCAAAGCAATTAAATGCTAATCGTGTGGCTTTTTGCCCCGACTAATGATAACCGCACTTAGAACATAACAAATAAAGTGTAAATAATATACGTATTTAATTTAAAGCAACTTCACTGCTTTGGTATAATTGAATACCACAATTTCTTCTCATTATTGTGAATGATTCAAAATATTAATAACAATATTTGCAGAGAAATTTTTATTATTATATATGCAATTTCCTCTCAAGAATTATGGTTCCATGACGCCTTACTTACCCATATCTATACTTACAAGGAAAAACGACTTAACTACTAATTTGGTGTTTTGAAATTTTGAGTGTGTTTCAAAAAATTGCTATTATGAAAATTTGTTGTAATACTCGAAACAAGCGAACACTCGCCTTAAGGGCATAAGCAATAACAGCAAACAAAAAACATATTCTTGCTTACGAGTATATTAATCTTTAGAGATCTCACATAATTTTGCAACAATTGTTCTCTTGATAAGTGGCAATAACTTATGAATTACATTGTATTTTCGACTGGGATTGGACACAAATACGTGTATGAAAAAGAACAACAATAAAAAGGAATAAACTCGATTTTGCCCAAACTCCACTTTATCCTCATGAACACACAAATCGGGTGATTTTTTAATAGTAGTTTTTGTAAAAATCGAATAAAACATTAAAATTAAAATAAAATAATATTAAATTAAAATATTAAATATTAAATTTTTTTTATTGGAATCAATAAATTGGTCTTTACCATTTAATTTTTAAAGACAATTTCATGTAAATGTTGAACGCGGCTCCGTCTCAAAATGTCCATTCGGAAGGTCCAATTTTTCATCACTTTTCCGAGCATTTCGGCCTGTATTCCACGAATAACGCTTGTTATGTTATCCTGTAAGGCTTCAATATTGTTCGACTTATCCACCCAGACTACTGAATTGACATAACCTAACAGGAAATAATCAAGGGCGTTAAGTCGCAAGATTGTGGGGGCCAACTCACAGGGCCAAATCGAGAGATAAGCTGCTCACCGAATTCATCCCTCAACATATCCATTGTTTCACGAGCAGTGTGGCATGTTGCACCGTCCTGATAAAACCACATGTCAACCAAGTTCAACTCAGCTAGTTGGGGCAAAAAAAAAATCGCGTATCATGGCTCGATATCATTCGCCTTTGACGGTAACGTTTCTTTCACGGTCGTCTTTGAATGAACCGATGATGCCACCAGCCCATAAACCACACCAGACAGTCGTTTTTTTGGGATGCATCGGTAATTCATGTATGGCATGTGGCTGTTCATCACTCCAGATGCGACAGTTTTTTAAAATGAGCCTCATCGCTGAACACAATTTTTTGATACAACAGCGGATTTTCATTGAGCTTTTGTAAGGCCCATTCATCAAAAATTAGACGTTGTGGTAGGTCATTCATCATTCCATTATGAAATGGCAGAGTATACTGTACACTTTTCACTTTGACAGATGACGTTTGGACGCCATTACCAGCCAGTGCTGCCAACCTGAAAAAACTTAAATCTTAAAAAATCACCCTATATTGAAGGACACGAGTTTTACCCTAAGGGGCGTGGCAGTGTAATCATTCGCAATACTAACGTAATCTTATTTGTACTAAATATAGCGCATCGTATTGAACTTTAGTACGCCCGTAGAGGCGTGATTAATGTAGGAGGTACCAGAATTAGCATGGCAGTATCTTCATTTTTGTTTTCAGAACTTACAATGCATGTGTGATATCTGGTAAATTTGATCGAGTTTAGTACCACTAATTGGTAGGTACGGACCTAAAAATATATGGATTAAACGGTCATTTATATAGGAGACATCAGAAGGGGCATGGTTACTTTATTGATTTTACTCTGATATCATGGAGAATTGTACAAAAATTCAACTGATAAACATTTAAAATACTGCAGCCGTTTAATCAGAAATTACAAAGGATTGATTGTATTTCGAAAAATCGGTCAGTTTGTGTGGGAAGTACCAGAATGGGTGTGGCAGTACAATCTGTTTCTTTTAACGTTCTGCTTTGGCAAATGGTTAACGTGTGCCAAATTTGGATAAATTTCGTACATTCGCTTGGACGATATGAAGTCAAGAAAATAAATTTATCATTTATATGGGAGGTACCTGAAGTGGTGGAGATTAATCGATGAATTTCTCAAATTTTACTGGCAATTATGAAACAATGCAACTGATAAAAATTTAAGATGCTGCATGTAACGAATGAGAAACTACAAAGAGAAAATTAAATTTCGGAAAATGGGTCAATTTGTGTTGGAAGTAACAGAAGAGTTGGTCCGATATAACTCATCTACATATACATTCACCGGCTACGGTCTGGGGAAATATTAGGCTGTAACACGCTATGAAGATGTACGCCATTTACCTTACCCATCAATATCGATGAATATTTTAAAATAACCGAGCAGAAATGACCACCGCAGCTTAGTTTTTTCAATTCCATAAGTCTTATGTATAATAGCACCGTCTATGACCATAAGTTCTAAATTAATTTAACCATAGATTAATTTCACCTTATTCATATATGATCATAACATCAATCAGAAAATAACGATATATATCATTTGATGGAAAACACAGAAGAAAGCGTTTAAAGTTTCAAGTAAACTTCGACCGAACGTGTTTTATGATATTTTTAATCGATTAATAATGGTTGGCAGACATGATAATTGCCGTATATACATATTTATATAACTTCCAAGAAATATCTCAAGTACAGGGTGTCCGTTGGGAAGGTATACTACTTTGTTTGTTTATAATTTTTGATTGAATGACAGAGAATGGATCTTAAGTTGATAAATGTTTTATTTAATGTCGGCAATTATGTATGAAATACAATATCAGATAAATGTCTGCATCTGTTAGCCTCATAAATGCGAGCCCTTTTGAGCATATTTTTCATTACATTCGCACACATTTCACGCGGCATTTCATTAATTTCATCACGAATATTTTGTTTGAATTGCTCAAGCGTTTCTGGTTTGTTTGCATAAACCTTGCTTTTCAGATATCCCTACAAAAAGAAGTCCGGAGCAGTCAAATAGGCGACCGTGGAGGCCAATCAACATCACCATTTCTTGAAATTACTTGTTGTGGGAAGAGGTCTTGCAGTAATTGCATTGTAATCCTGGCTGTGTGCGATGTGGCACCGTCTTGTTGATACCACATGTTAATCAAAGCATGCAGTTGTGGCGTTAGAAAGTTTTCAATCATATCACGATATCGCTCCCCATTGACAGTTACCGTTACAGTTACAGTTTCTGAGAAGTAAAGTCCAATGATTCCTTCTGACCAATTTGCTCACCAGATAGTCGCTTTTAGTGGATACAAAGGTGACTGGTGAATAACTTGAGGGGTTTCCATTCCCTAGAGCCGACTATTCTGTTTATTCATATATCCATTCAAATGTAAATGTGCCTCGCCACTCATTATACTTTTTTCATTGAAAGTCGGGGTTGTCATGGGCGAGCTGTAACATCCTATTGGCATATGTACGGCGGCGTAAATGGTCTTGTGGAAGAAGCTCTTGTGTTAACTGAACCTTAAATGGAAACAAATTTAAATCCTTGTGCGAAATTGTGGCCAAAGTTGTTCTTTGAAGACCAAGCTCCTGAGCACGGCATCGAATTGAGGTTGATGGATTGTTTTGAACACTTTCTTGAGCAGCAGTAATGTTTTCAGCCGATCTTGCAGTACGTTGTGCTCTATGCTTGGCGCTATCAGCAACAGACCCTTTTTCTTCGAAATGATTCATTACCCGATAAATAGTGCGTTTTGTTGGCACGTTGTTTCTCCCAAAAATTTCACGTAATTTTCGCATCGCCACAGTAATCGATGATTGATTTTGATAAAATGTTTTAACGATTAAAAAACGATGTTTTATCGAATATTTTTCCATAATAAATTTGCCACGTTTCTACTTCACGACTGCCACATATGAACTGTCAAGACTAATGTTTACCAAAATGGCGGCAAAACAAAATAGTATACCTTCCCAATGGACACCCTGTATTAACCGAATCATCTTCTTCTCCGCAGTAAGCAAGCACAAACAATGATGTTGTGAACTAATGTTATATATGAGTGTTCGATCCTTCTCAACGCATTTTCAACTGAGTGCTCAATAGCTGCTAAATTCGCGCCTGTTATTTAAAATATTTGTATAAATTTGGTACTTAATAAAAATTATTATGGAGTTATAAATTAATTGCTACCAATTGGGCAACGTAAACACCGCTGATCGGTGGTAAAATTGACCTGGCCCAGCGCGTGCAATTTTCTTTATTGTGTAAGCTTCAATTGTAAGTTAAATAATAATGAAAAATTCAATCGCATACTTCGTTTTAATTAGGCATTCAAGTTCCATACTAAGCTGAGCCGCCTTAAATTCACGGAAAACTGTTTCAACGTGAACCAATTTCCTGATTTCCTGATTTTTTTTTTTTGCTGAAATGTTGATAAGGAAACTTTTCTAAATTTATTTCTTTTTTTCCTCATACCATCCACGCAATTGTATCTCTTTATACGAGTAATATTTGTAGACATTTACAAATTACGAATACACAAAGTGAGTGTTATAGCAACAACTCGCACCATACAAATAATACTCGTGATTCATAAGTTTAGACTGACGCAGATTTAATTTTAGGCTCATGTAAATTTGTCATTTATCATTACTATTAAGATAGGACTTGAAATTACCCAACACAAGTTGTAAAAGTTTACTTTGTCACTTGAGTTTACGTCCAACAACTAATGATTGTAATTTGTCATCACTGCGTAATTTATGAATACTCCCAAAATATTTTGTAATCACAAACTTTGTGAAAGATTTTGTTCATCCGTGTTCCTATTTAAGGATAATTAACATTTCATAAAAGATTTGTTTTTGTTAAAACTTTTGATGGTGTTTTAAATCTCGATATAATGACGCAAGATGGAAATGAAATGATAAAGAAATGATTATTTCGAAGGAAAATATTTTGGTAAATATTTAAATATTTATTGAGATTTTCGCATTTATGAGATATACCACATTTCTGGTAGCAGACGGCCTACTGTTAGATACGCTGACAGAAGCATACGATACATGACGGAAGTTAAGTATTTAGGGGTGACTGTAGGGGAGAGCATGAATTTCATCCCGCATATTTGGGAATTGGGCAGGAAGCTGACGTGTGCTGTTGGCATTATGAGGCGTATTTTGCGAACAAATTAGGCGCTTTGCAGGCGTGCTGTTCGTTTTGTATTCCGGGGCTTATTTGTTGCCTGTACAACATATGGGTCATCGGTGTGATATGAGACAGTTACGACCTTTGTGGGATGCCATTTGATACAGTCGTGATAGCCGGAACTACTGCTAGTTTGTACTCGTATGCCTGCATGTAGAACGGTTTCCACGGATGCCCTGCAGGTTTCGAAGGGGACCTGTCCCTCTTGACTTGGAGGTTCTGCGTCGAACAGTTGATTACCGGATGAAAAGAGGATGCTCGGTGGCTTGTATAGGCCTTGTAAGGGATATAGGGACCATAGAAAACCTAAGTAGGGCACAACGTAGGGCAGTTTTGGGGGAGTGTGTGATAACCAGATGGCAATTCAGATAGAATCAGTTGCACAAGGGTAGAGCCACATACGCTTTCCAGCGGGACGTTTGCTTTGTCGATGAAAATGTTGACTTTAGTTTTTACTTGAGTCTGGGCTTTTTATTGACGGAGCATGGTCCTTTCAACGAGTTTCTGTTCAAAAGTAGTTCTTGTGACTACGGGCATCGGATAGAAGATTGGAAGCTTGTTTGATGTGACCGTCTTCTGTATGATGATATTAGGAACTTGGAAGTTTTACAGAGTACCAGATTTGATTGAGTTCAGTGCACATGTAAAATAGATGTGCTAGAAAGGATGCTGTTAATCGATAGAATTTTTGACATTCTGCCAAAAATCAAAAATTGAAGTCACAGCAGTTTACGAATGAGCAACTGCAGAGAAAAGTGTGAATTTTCGAAACTCGGTCAATGTGTGTGAGAGGTACCAAAGAATTCAATTCACTATTATTATGCAAAATTATACCTCTAAGACTAAGTTTTGATAAGTTTATAAGTGAATGCCCATTGTTGGACGCGTAGCTTTGTAATCTTATTAAATCCATTTACAAGTCTTTGTTACGATCTGGAAAAATGCTAGACAGTGTCAAGTTTTAAGAAATTTCGTAAAAAGTTCATATCAATTATAGTCTCTAACAGCCTGACAGACAAATTGACATCCCAACTAAAAAGAAACACATTTGATCAAAAGGTGTTTGGTGTATAAACGTTGACATACAACTTTATCCCTTCTGGCGAAGGTATAACTACAACTTCCCTCAGCAAACCGATACATCATGGAAATATTCCTCGATGATTTTAGCAAAGTGACACTCATATTAGGAGCAAACCTGACACATATCAAGAGGCATCTACTAATCACCACAAAATGTTTCTCTCATCATTGTCTGGCAAGACTAGATTTTACTTTATTCGAAAAAGTTGGTCCTGTATCAAGATTATTAAAAATAGTTCGTAAAATATTGAACGATTCCTTGAAATTGTTGTTATTATTAAGCATTGCCGAGAGATTGTCGTGCGATGGTTTGTACAAGCGAATATTGTTTGCATAATAGCAGGTTTAATGCCCGATACAGCTACTCATCATTGCACGACGTTCATCTCTATGTGTCTGACGATAACTTCGAGCAGTTGAGTAATCGACAAGTTTAGTATATGTTTATCCAACTTCGATGTTTCGAATCGTTGTTGAAATGTAGCTCCCGTTGAATGAATCGAAAAGAAAGCGATAGAATGCATGTAGGCTCACTGATTGTGAGAGCCTCTCCCATACATGAGGGATGCAAGCTAATTTGTATTTTTTTATTAAGCTTTTCAATTCGCAGTCCATATGTTGCAGCGTAATCAATTATTTGTCTACTTCAGCATTTTAATATCAACACTCTATTTATCAAATGTAGTGATAATTTTATTTTTCACTAAAATTAGTCTCTAATTGTCACATCACAATTATGCTATGCGAGTGAGTAAAATTAAACCTCATCCTTTAATCTGCTCTCATTAGGCTGTGACAACACCTGGATCGCATGCATGGACATATTTAAATGTCATTTCGTTTAAGCCTCATCACTTTCGATGTATGTACGAGTATATGTGTGTATAAACCCAAACGAAAACCCAAAGGATTTTACTATTAGTTTGCATGAGTTGATACTTATTGCATGTATGAGTAGATTGGCAATTAAAATTATAATGTCGGGTTTTAGGCCAAATATTATTTCGCGTTGTAAATGCTATCATGCTAATAATGTTTGTATTCTAAATTTGAAATTCTCTTTGCACGCATGTTTGCGATAATACCGATTTTAGTATGAAACGTAGAAACTACAGAAAGTGATAGAAATTGGACTAGGAAATTTGACATGTAGGTAAATTTTGTTATGCGTATCACAAACTCGATATTAGAGATTTTTCTAGTTCACACTAAGTACAACTTATTCTCCTTACAACGGCGATCTCAAACCTAGCCGACCTAACAAAAAAGACACAAAAAAGTTGAGAAAAACCTTCTTTACTTTTCAACCTAATCTCCTCTTAGCTTCATACAATTTTTCTAATGATATTCAATAGCTTTTATACCCAGTTTATAGTAAGAACTGTCAAACTCTTTAAAATGCCCATCAACCGCAGACTCCAACTCTTCATTGCTGACAAATCTTTTACCACCGAGAAATTTTTTCAAGTTTGGAAATAGAAAATGATCCGAGGGAGCTAAATTTGGCGAATAAGGTGCGTGATGAGATAATTCGAACTTTAAAACATTACTTTTGGTCATCGCAATAGTGGATGTGTGAACTGGAGCATTGTCCTGATGAAACAACATTTTTTTTCTCGCCAGATAACATCTTTTTCCCATAATTTAGTCACCCAAACGCTGCATCATATTAGCATAATATTATTCGTTGATGATTTTCCCTTTCTGAAGATAATCAATAAAAATAATTCCACTCGCATTCCAAAAAACAGACGCCATGACCTTGCTTGCAGATGGAACCGTCTTCACCTTCTTTGGACGCGATTCTCCCATTCCAGTCCACTGTTTTGACTGTTCCTTTGCCTCAGGTGTGAAGTAGTACACACATGTCTCATCCATGGTTATAAATCAATGCAAAAATTCGGCTTCATTGCGATGAAACATCACCAAATAGTCTACTGACGCGTCGTACTTACGACGCTGTTTTTGCTCTACTGAAAGCAAGCGCGGCATCCGTTTTGCGTACAGCTTTTTCATCCACAAATCTTAGGTCAATATACGACGTATATGACTTTTTGAAATGCTTATCATTTCAGCAACCTCACTCATATTCAGCTGGCGACCATCTAATACCATTTTGTGTTTCTTCTTAATCGTGTCTGGCGAGGACACCTCAATTGGTCGACCACTATGGTGTTCGTTTTGGTAGCTCGTACGGCCTCATTCAAACTCTGCTACCCAATAATTTACAGTCGTAAACGTAAACGTGCAGTGTGAAATAGATAAGGTTCTCCATTCTGCTAGCCACCTGTGATGGCGGTCCCAAAACTAGCCAATTTGACATATAGATGGTACCAGTAGTTTGAAAATAATTATTTTGTTAAAAAGTGGCAACTTTATAAAACATAAGTTTTAAGTTTTAAGGAAAGACAAAGAAACGGCCAAAGTAGTGGACTGGAATGGGAGAATAGTGTTCAAAAAAGGCAAAAACCGATCCATTTGCAGGCAAAGAACGGTCAAAGCAGTGGACTGAAAAGGGAGAATCGAGTTCAGAGAAGGCAAGGACATGGCGCCTGTTTTTTTTTGGGATACGCGTGGGTTTAATTTTACTGATTATCTGCAGAAAAGAAAAACCATCAACGGCGAATATTATGCTAATTTACTGCAGTAGAAGAAAGTGTTGTTTCTTCAACACAATGTTTGAGTACACACATCCACTATTGCGTAAGACTAATATCGTCTTCAGATAAATCAGTTCATACTTTAAAAGTGAATTCGGAAGCCTTACAAATGGAAGAAACCAACATGAAGTCAAGAAAGAGGACACGAAATCCATGTAATTATGCACAAAATATAAGAAAAAATGAAGAGAAATAGTGGAGAGGAATATGAAACAAAAGAGTCTAAGCATGTGAGTGGTAAACTTTTCGAAAATAAAGATTGCCTTTGTTCCAAAAAATACATAAAAGGAATCGGATATGAAGACACGAAAGCTAATTTTGTTTCTTTTTGGAAATTAGCAAATTTCGAAAAACCAAATTTGTTTCTGTATGGTTTGGCTCGAAAACAATCAATAAAACAAAGATGACCCAGCAATTATGAAGGATATATGAGAAAATGTAGTTTTAGATTTCATCTATATGTACGGAATTCAGAAGTTTCTGTTTGCAAAGCTTTCTTTTTGGATACTTTCAAAATATTTAACGGAAGATTAAGCCGTGTCTTAAATGCTAATACACCTGAAACTGATGGTCGTGGTAAAGTAGAAAAACAGATGAAGAAAAAATTAAAGTGGTGCGAAATGGCTGGTTCATATAGAAAAACAGATGAAGAAAAAATTAAAGTGGTGCGAGAACATATGTATTCTGAGTTTTCCAGTATGTGAGAGCCATTATAGGAGATCACATTACACTTCAGGTCGAAAGTATCCAAGTGCTGACTTAGATATTCGAAAAATGTATGAGCTGTATGTAAAAAAATGTGATGAAAATAGTACATCACGTGTAAAGGAGTGGGCTGACAGGAAAATATTCAATACGGAGTTCAACTTAAATTTTCATACTCCTTGTAAAGACACGTTGCAAAAGTGTGATTCAGCAAAATAAAAAATAGAAGCATCCAGTAATGAAGACGAGAAGTTGCATCTTATGGAAATTCATGATTCACATCTTAACAGTGCCGAACAGGCTAGAAAAAGTTTAACAGATGACATACAAAAAGCAAAAAATAACCCGAGTGAATATTACGGATTCACATTTGATCTACAGAAAGCACTTTCTTATTCAAAACTTTCTGTTTCGCTAGCTTTTTATAAGCGCAACATGTATGTATACAATTTAGGGTTTCATAATTTCCACAATGAAAATGCTAAAATGTATGCGTGGAATGAAACAATCGCCTCAAGAGGATCACAGGAAGTTGTGTCCTGCATCTTAAAGCACATTCGGGACGTTACCACTCAAAAGCATGTCATAGCTTACAGTGATGCCTGCTAAGGACAAAATCGTAACGTTAACATAGCTTTAATATGGTTAAAAATTGTTCATTAATCTGATAATAATGTTGAAACAGTTGATCGTAAATTTATGGTATCCGGCCATTCTTTTTTGCCAAATGATAGCGATTTTGGTTTGATAGAAACTAAAATTAAAAAATCGAATTATTTATACATCCCTGAGCATTATTATAATTTATAATAATATTATAATTTATTATATACAAATGGCTCAGAAAGATTTCATTTCGACAAAACAACTCAACGAATAATAGAAAGAAAAGCACCAATGGAGAATCTGTGTCTTGGCTAAAAATGCAATGGGTCAGATTTCTAAAAAATGCTCCATATAAGACGTTTTATAAAACTTCCTTGGATGACAATTCCGAATTCAAAGTATTAGACCTGAAAAAAAGTATCCCACCTGAAAGAAGAAGAAAACCTAGAATATTCGAAAATATTGATTTGCTTCCATTATACACAACCATTAGACCAATAACAGAAGAAAAACGAAAAGACATGATGGATTTACTACCCCATATCCTACCAATTTTTCACAAACACTTTATTTCCCTAAATACTAATAAATAATTTACTTGGTTACAATAAAATGAGTCTGAATAAAATGTTAATAATTAATAAAAATGTTTTCTTGATGGTCTAAGTCATTTATGAAGTCACTCAGTTAATTTTGAAAGTGGTATAAGTCATTTAAACCTTTCAAAACAACATTTCCTTTTAAAAATGGTTATAAATTTCACAATCATAATAAATACTTGTTCGATGACACTAGTTTAGTTTGTTGGCACAAGTCGAAAAATCATATTCCATAATACAAAAATATTTGTTAATCCTTTAAAATGCAAAACTCAAAATATCTCGAAACAAGGAAAATGTGACTTATACCACTTTCAAAATCAAGGGCTCAATTCTTAATACAAACAGAATGTGCAAGCTATTGAATATCCCTAGAAAAAGCCCCGCCGCCCTCGTATTTCTTCTTATGGCATATGAAGTTTTACTGTATTGGACTACAAAAAAAGGTGTCATGCAAGGTGGCGCAATAGAACGTGCCTATTGCATCATCTTTTCTTGCGGGGTAGAAAAGGCGTGGGCGGGTGGGTGCCTACATCGTTGGGTTGGCGGGCTCATGGAGTTTTAGTCGTTATGAATCACTTCGACGGGAAGCGTCGCGTATTTTTCGTGCGCGCATTTTACGAGAACTCTCGTTCATATATTGCTACTAGGCGACAACATATATATTGTGCTGAATATGGACTACGGCGAATTAGTGAAGCTCCGAGTGCTAATTTAATTAAAATATGGGTAAAGCGTTTTAAAGAGACCGGTTCAACATTTAAACCACAAGCAAATGGTCGCCCAAGAACATCTAGGACCGAACACAATGTTGAGAGAGTTATGGAGTCAGTACGAGGAAATCCACAAATGTCGACTCGCAAGAGATCGTCTGTCTTACAATTATCGCGACGAAGTTTGCAACGAATTTTAACATTGGATCTTAAACTGCATCCATATAAGCTGCAATTAACACAAGAATTGAAAGAGTCTGACTTCATAGCAAGGCTCGCATTTGCTAATGAAATGCTTAATCGATTTTCCAATTTTGACAATATCCTGTTTTCTGACGAGGCTCATTTCCTTATAAATGGGTTCGTAAACCGTCAAAATTCTCGTTACTGGAACAGTGAAAATCCCAAAATCAAACACCAGAAACCATTGCATAGTCCTAAAGTGACAGTATGAGCAGTAATCTCTGGCAAAGGAATAATTGGTCCTTTCTTCTTCGAAAATGCGCGGGGCCAAAACGTCACGGTTAATACGGAACGCAATGTTGAGATGTTGGATGGATTTTTGGCTCCAAGAGGTGATATCCCATGGCCCCCACGTAGTCCAGACTTGACGGCTCTTGACTTTTTTTTTTGTGTTGATACCTCAAACACAAAGTCTACAGTAATAATCCAAGAAACATCGTTCAGCTCAAGGAGAATATCCGTGGTGAAATGGCAGCCATTACACCAGTATTACTGAAGAAAGTTTTCAATAATTTTCATTTGCGGTTAGAGGAGTGCCGTCGTAGAGAGGGTCACCATTTAGATGATGTTATTTTTAAAAAATAAACTCCATTTATTACTCTACAATGCCTTAGATTTATTTTAACCATACCTTTTGTATTTATTTTTTAATCTATTTTTTAAATATGCACGTTCTATTGCGCCACCCTGTAGTAATTTATTTGTTAACATTTATTTCATATCCCTATCCATTGCTTGTGTTCACTCACATCGCAAATTAATTTATAGATTGTACACGTCTAAATGTCATAAACACTTTGTTTAAATTGAATATATTTGATCTGTCCATGAATCGAAATAATTATTTGTTATGTGTGTGAACGAAATTTGCAATTAATTTCAATTTAAATGAGATTCAGTGGTTTCGAAATACGTACATATGTATCAATAACCGCTCTTACGGCAAATTATCATCATCAGCGTATACGAGTAGTCTCTGTTTGTTTACTTTCACTTCAATTCCACATTTTCTGTTTGGTCTGCACTTTCATGAGGTGTTCGCGTCATTCGTTGCAATCTGGCTGCCCATAATTATTTTATATATAAAAATAAATGCAAAATTCGCAATATCATAATTAAAGTCTCATCTATGTTTGCGATAAATAAAATATGGTTTTATATACCGCTTAATTGAAAGTATCAAAATAAATATAAATTTTCTATATGTGAATTCTGTTTAAATTGCGAAGTAATAATAAGACAATTAGAGTATGAAAAGCAAATGTTTATAACAGGTATTCCGACTTTTCAACAATGTATTTTACACAACGTATAATAATTCAATCAAATTGAACATTATCATCTTTTATACAGGGTGGGCCATAAGGGTGTTGGCGGTTTAAATATTCAATTAAAAAAAAAAAACTACGAAACATAAAAAAATATATTTGTATTTTTAAAAAGTAGAAGCATGGGAATTTTTAAGACTTAAAAATAATGTTGTCCAAATGGCTTCCCTCGTCTGCTTGACACTCATGAAACCGAAGTCGCAAATTTTGGGCAACTCGTTGAAAAGTTGTTCCCGGTATTTTGTTACTTTCCTGAATAATGTTCCTCTTCAACTGCTCTAAATTGGTCGGATTATTCTCGTAGACTATCGATTTGAGGTAGCCCCATAGGAAATAATCGCATGGAGAGAGATCGGGGCTACGTGGGGGCCATTCAATATCCTCCCTTTTCGAAATGAGTTTTCCAGGAAAAACATTTTTCAGCAGCTCTATGAATACCCTAGCCGTATGACATGTGGCCCCATCCTGTTGAAACCACATCCTCGAGGTATTGCCTTGAAGTTCTTGCAAAGCTGGCACCAAAAAGTTTGCTAGCATGTGGCAATAATTGTTCGCTCTAACCGTCATCGCATGCCCTCTTTCGTCCTCAAAAAAGTATGGTCCAATAATACCGGTTGACGTTATCCCAGCACACACGATAAGCTTAGGGCTGTGAAGTGGACGTTCATGCAAGCGTCGGGGATTATTCTCGGACCAGAACTGACAATTTTGCTTGTTCACATGGCCATTAAGGTGAAAATTGGCCTCATCACTAAAAATCACGTTGTTGAAATTGTTGAACCGCTCTAGCATCAAATTGACAAAGTTAAGTCGGTTATTGGCATCATCGGGTTTTAATTCTTGGACTATCTGAATCTTATAAGCCTTCAAATGCAAATCACGTTTCAAAATTCGTCGTAAAGTTGTTTTTTGACATCCAAAGACTGTCTTCTCTTACATGTTGACTGTTGCGGATTTCACTGAACTGAAACACGAACACGCTCCACAATGTCGGCTGATCTTGCAGAAACTGGGCGACCACGAACCGTAATTGGTACTGTTGAGCCGGTTGTTTCGAACATTCTGATCCATTTTCGTATCACATTGGCGCTTGGAACTTCACTTAAATCGTGTAAACCGTGTTCATGCCGATACAAACGTCGTGCAGTAAACACTGATTTATCGTTTTCGTAATACGCTCGGACACAAAATGCACACTGAACTCCCGTGTACGGCTCCATGGCGACTAAATTTCCAGGAAGCGGAGCAGCGAACAACATATCCCCCCGCCACCCCACGCCGCGCGTTACCGAGAAATTGAAGAATTAAATCGTCAACACTCATATGGCCCACCCTGTACAATGATGGCACATATTTATTGTTTAGTTAAGAAACCACTGCTATTTTTGAAACGAACTCTGGGTATGCCAATTTGATAGTTAATGTTTCTTGGTCTATCTAAAGCTCATGAACAGTAATTAGAACTTAGATTTACGTGCAGAAAACTGCGAGATGTTACTGCAGCCTTCTTAAGCAGCCTTGAGAAGAAATCTCAAAAAAAAGTGGATCTGATAACAGAACCAAGTTATTTCCTTAGACGAATACAGAGTCTACTCTTTTAAGAAACTGCGTGAATGCAGAAATCTATAGCTTTAGAATGGTAGAAGAGAGAGGTCCAAAAAATAACGCCGACAAGACGTGCAGACGGCGCCAGTAGTTTAAAAAATTATTTTGGTGAAAAGTGGCAATCTTATAAAATACATATTTTAAGTTTAAAGGTGCCACGTTGTTTACTATTTTTACTTAAACCCATCCAAATTAAACGATCTCTGTGAATTTGTAAACATGGAAGAGTTTGTTATGTAATTCAATATTTTCAAATATCCACTTAAAAGGTTTCAGTCTAACTAATATTAAAGCCTAGCTAGATTTTACTCTCGGCAAGTCTGCTCCTTCGTTTACGATAATAAAATATTAGGTAGCAGAATATAAACGTGGCGGTACGAGCTGCCAAGACGAACATCGTAGTGGTCAACCGATTGAGGTATTCGCACCAGACATGGTTAAGAAAATCCATAAAATCGTATTGTCGATAGTCGGCTGAAGGTGCGAGAGCTAGCTGAAACGATAGACATTTCAAAAAGTGTTATATATCGTCTATTAACCGAAGATTTGAAGATGATAAAGTTATGCGTAAGATGGGTGCCGCGCTTGTTTTTAATAGAGCAATAAGATAGAGAAGATGTTTCAATAAAGTTTGGTTGGTTTGATGATGTCTCCCCACAATAAATTTTTGTGTCGATTTAAAACTATGGATGAGACATTGGTCCACCACTTCACGCTTGAGCCAAAGCAACATTCAAAGCAGTGGACTGATATGGGAGAATCGTGTCCAAAGTAGGCAAAGATGGTTTCATCAACGGGCAAGGTCATAGCGTCTGTTTTTTGAGATGCGCATGGAATTATTTTTACTGATTATCTTCAGAAAGGAAAAACCATCAAAGGTGGATATTATGCTAATTTATTGCAACTTTTAAGTAATAAAATTGTGGAAAAAAGGCCGCGTTTGGCGAAAAAGAAAGTTGTTTTTTCATCAAGACAATGTTCCAGTATACACATCCACTATTGTGATGGCGAAATTTAATGAATTAAAGTTCGAATTGCTCCATCACTCACCGTATACACCAGATTTAGCTCCCTTGGACTATTTTCTATTTCCAAACTTGAAAAAATGACTCAGTAGTAAAAGATTTTCCAATAATGAAGAGGTGGAGTCTGCAGTTGGTGGCTATTTGAAGGAGTTACACAGTTCTTACTATAAATAGGTTGTGGAAGCTGTTCAATATCGCTGGAAAAAGTGAATCGAGCTAAAGGGAGATTATGTTGAAAAATAAAGAAAATTTTCGCTAACTTTTTAGTGTCTTCTTTGTTGTTAAGTCGTCTAGTTACGGAACAGCCCTCTTATATGTTTTGCTTAATCTTTTGTGTTTCACCATTTATTGAAATTTATATAACTCATAATAGCAGTTGGCAATAAATGTGATATTTCAATTGGTTTGAAAGAAAAAAAAACTTGGTTTTTATGGAAAAAGTACGGCTTATGAAAATAAAGCAATAAATATGTGATAAAAATTTCAAAAAATCAACCAACAATCAACTTACACTCGCACAATATCATCCGGGTATACATATACAAAAAGTTGTGTACCTTGTTGGTGTGTGTGTATTTATAAACATTTATAAGCTTTGTAGCCATAAACCGGAAATCATACGGATTATTGGAAAAATATTGACAAAAAAAAAAAAAAAAACAAATAAAATTCTTTTAACGTTTTTGCCTTAAAGCGCCTCTGTACGTATTTCCTTTTATCACAAAATTACGACATTCGAAGGTGAACGAAAATTACGTTTCATTTTCTCTTTTTGTGTAACATTTCAGTATAGGAAGGACTTGGAATAACAAATTTAAGTCTATAATCTCAGTGCCATTTTGATTCCAACAAGATGACAGGAAGTAACATATGGTCCTATAGTAGCCATGATTTTATAGCTTGAATGGATCTGTGAATTGGTAATCCCGTTCATCAGATAGGTGAATTGTTCGCCTGCATCAGGAGATTTCACATCTCTAGGATTATTTCCTTAAGGCTATGAAATGCCCAAAGTCTAAATGGAGAAGCAGGGCATGATTGAGGGTTTGGCAGCCAAAACTACTCCTTTAGTCGCTCAAAATGTTTGACCGCATCATCAAAATTTTAAACTTTTTAAATTATATCTAAGCAGGTGTCCAGCTTCAACTACCTCTTCGCAAAAATGTTTTGTTTTTCAAATTCATTAAATAAATGTTAAATTAAAAAATATTTCAGTTTGGTTAACTCATATATATATATATATATATATATATATATATATATATATATATATA
>JAHXMU010000563.1:592784-648522 GCA_019455685.1 Philornis downsi
ATATATATATATATATATATATATATATATATATATATATATATATATATATATGTGGCAGAAATATTGTAGTATGTGAGTGTAATTTCTCTAAGTGTATATTCTAGAAAGATCACCATAACCGCTCCCAGAACATTCAAGTAATATATATTTAATCTCTTTCCCTCTTTATCTGTGGCTGAGACTCTTCTAGAATTAGGTTTACGACAATAAATTATGTTTGTTCCTCTCTCTCCTATTATATAGTTTATTGTTATCTTCTTTTCACCTGTTATGTAAATAAGAACATTTTACAACTAATCTATGATATACAACACTATTCTGTAAATATGTTTGTCTTTGTTGCACCCATTATGTAAATATGTGTTCTCTCTGAAATATTGTAGCATTTTCTAGAATAAGTAATTTTAGTATAAATAGAGCAACTTTGTACGTTTTTGGGAATTCATAAAGTTGACGTTGATGTGGAAATACGCTCCACGATACCAAAATATGTAATATACATATTTTGATCATATTATTCATCACCAGCAATTTAGGTCATCTAACGATTATAAAACTGATTTAAATTTTAAATATTTCAAGAGAAGAATGAAATGGGCTTACGGTACTTTCACAATTAGTGGTCCAGTTGTTATATTATGATTTTAGTAACCTTTATTTTGATATTATGTTATGCAGTAAGGTCAGATATAATTGCTATTTGGGGGAATAACATCGGCCTAGTATATACTTATACTAGTATATATATACTTATAGTATATACTTTTAACTTTCTATCACATTCCCATATAGAAGACGTGTTTGAAATGTTTTGTTGTGTTTTCATGTAATGACCACTTTTTAAACTTCTATATGAGACAATCTTGCTTGTTGACGGAACCACCGAGTGAGAAATGAGCTTCATCTCTGAAGAAAATATTGTTTCGAAAAATCAACATTGAAAGCCTTTTGCTGTAGCACCCAATCCGCATATATACGACATTGTTAATAGTCAATGGGCTTTAATTGTTGCTTGAGTTGGATCCTATGTAGCTGGAGCGCAAATACAAATGCAAAATCCGCCATAATGACTCGCTAGGTAGGCCCTACTGCTGAGAACGCCATGCAGTTGATATATTCGGATTATCCGCCGCACTTTTACTGACAGAAATGATATTTTCGGCAGTGCGTACATTGTGATGATGCACAGGCTTCACCACACCTGCAACGCGTTAAGTCTCTTGAAATTTCCTTGTAATCTTGCCAATTCCCCTAACAGTAGGTCGATTATGACGACCATAATTACTTTGTAATGCACGAAAAGTGCCTACGTTTGAATCATCACTTAGTAAGTTTAACTATTTTTACGCGTTTTTCGGTTGTTAAACAATCCATATTTGTCAATGCCAAACCTTTCACTGAATAAATAACACTTCAGATGGCAGGTATTAAACAGCTGACAGCCTTGCTAGACCGGTGGTTTTGAAACCACTATGTGGATAACCCTATACATTTGGAAAGATTTTGTTAACTTAAGGCTTATAACGAACACAGTTATTAATACTTTATGTAATGGTCAATGCAAACAAAGATTTTGTTTACTTAAGACTTGTAACTAACGTAGTTAGAAATACTTTATGTAACGGTCAATGCATCCCATAGTTTCCATTTTAAAATAGTTTATAATGTTTGGGAAAAAATTCTGCCTGAAGTGTTGAAATTTTGACATCGTAAATTCAATTTAACATAAGAAGAAATTTAAAACAAAAATTACATATTGATCAATTTAAGTGGCAGCCTCTAGATTTTGAAGGTTAGAGGGCCCATCCAAATTCATCCAATTTCATTTGTTCATTGGCACAATATGAGTGGACGACAATTGTTTATTTTTAATTTTGAGAAAGATTCGTTCACTTAAGTCCTGCACTTGTGACGATAAAAAATATTTTTGATGGGGACATTAGAGAAAAAGCTTACTAAACGAATTGCAAAGTCATAATAGAATAGTAATCAATAATATTGTGTTGGCTTCTTTTTAAGATATTGACGTGGACATTCTGGTCCATATTTAGGATAAACACTCCCTCTATGCTTTTATAGGCCTACAACATGGCAAAAGATAAACTACTTGTAATGAAATATCGACCACCTACAGCCGCTTAAAGGCGAAGAGTTTTTTTTCATTTGATGGTAACTACCGCGTTCTCCATCGTTTTCTTTTGACGAAAAAATTATTACTTTTTATTACAGCAGTACATATTTGTCGTCCTTTAACTACTTTTAGCTATAATTGGCCAAACATAGTCGTTGACAATGACAACAAACGCCAACTAATAAAGTTATTTTAACTTTATTTTGTCTTGTTTTTAT
Source organism: Philornis downsi (assembly GCA_019455685.1). Taxonomy (NCBI): domain Eukaryota; kingdom Metazoa; phylum Arthropoda; class Insecta; order Diptera; family Muscidae; genus Philornis; species Philornis downsi. Next base: position 595,137 of record JAHXMU010000563.1, read on the forward strand.
AATGTAATGTAATAATGTCGCTGTTTACATGTTGTATGTTTGCGTGTATGTGAGTATGCTTTCATTGGCAGGACATGTGAATTCACTCGTTCTCATTGATTTAGGCTAAACTTTTTGTTGGTGACTTACATATGGTTTCTGTGTGCGTTTATGGAAAACAGACGTCGTATTTTCATATACGAGACAGGGTGGCGCACTCATTGCACTACAATAAGGAGTTAAAATAAATTTGTTTTTGAACAAAGTATTTCATTTATTATTTTTATTGTATAGGAAATTAAATTTTATTTTGTATAACTAATTGGTTTCGTAGATCTTAGACCGTAAATGACCTCCATGCTGATTCACGCTTATGCGACAACTGATCAGAAACTTGTTCATTGCGGGTTCACCTCAGTTATTGTTTTAATGGACTGCTTAAATTCAGTCAAATTTCTTCGTTTCGGTTTGTACATCTCTTGCTTGACATAACCCCATAAAAAATGTCTAGTGCAGTCAGGACAGGTGACCTTGGAGGCCAGCGGAATATGGAGTTTTTGGATATTAATTTGTTTGGGAATTTTCGTTGGAGCTAAGCCATAACCGGTTTGGATACATCTTCGGCGCAGTTCTGGGTAAAAAATCCCCATAAACATCTTTAAATAAGTGTCCGCTGTGATAATGAACAGTAGCACGATTCGTGCACCACCCTGTACATTACCAAGTTTTATTGGCATCGGAATTAATTTGTTTTTCCTTAGTGCAAAGACATAACTAGTGAGAGTAGCGAGATCGTCCCAAAACTAGACGACCAGACGTATGGATGGTGCCAGTAGTTTGAGAACCTTACAAAACACATGTTCGCTTGATGGGAATCCAGGTCAAACGCAGGTATAGCTTGCTTTAGTATTAGGAGCCAAGCCATTTTCAAGCGATTGAATGCGTTGGGAATGATTCAAAGTAAGTTGAAGCCAAGGGACGTCGATCGTCGTTTATTCGCCTGTGAACAGCTTCAGTGAATTCATTCATTGTATTGCAACGGTTGATGAAAAATGGACTCATTTAGCGACAAAAAAGAAAGAGTTTTCATCATTATATTGTAACGGGTGATGAAAAATGGATTCATTACAGCAATTCAAAGAAAAGAAAGTTATGAGGGCTGCCCGATCATTCTTCAACGTCGTCGCCTCGGCCGAATATTTACGCAGCGAAGGTTATGCTTTGTATTTGTTGATAACAGGTTGGTGTTATTTATTATGAGGTGTTAAAACCAAGCAAAACCACCACTGGGGATCGATATTGACTTGAATTAATGCGATTGAGCCGAGCTCTGCGCGAGAAACGCCCATAATACACGGAGAGGCACGAAAACGTGATTCTTTAGCATGACAACGCACGGCGTCACGTGGCCAAATCCGTTAAAACATACCTGGAAAAGCTGAAATGGGAAGTTTTACCTCATCCGCTATATTCTCCAGATATTGCGCCGTCCGATTGTTCTGTTCGATGGCACACGGTCTGGCTGACCAGCGGTTCTACTCATATGACGACATCAGGGAATGGCTAGATTCGTGGATAGCCACAAAAGTTGAACAGTTTTACCATGACGGAATTCGAGTTTTGCCTCAAAATATGAACAGTTTTGCCATGACGGAATTCGAGCTTTGCCTCAAAAGATGAACAGTTTAAACATGACGGAATTCGAGCTTTGCCTAAAAAGATGAACAGTTTTGCCATGACGAAATTCGAGTTTTGCCTCAAAAAGTGAACAGTTTTACCATGACGGAATTCGAGTTTTGCCCCAAAAGATGAACAGTTTTACCATGACGGAATTCGAGTTTTGCCTTAAAAGGTGAACAGTTTTACCATGATGGAATTCGAGCTTTGCCAAAAAAATGGGGAAAGGTAATAACTAGCGATGGACAATATACTCAATAAATCAGTTGTAAACATGTTTTCATAATAAAGTTGAATTTTTTTGTAGAAAAAAAAAAAAACATGAGAACTTAATTGCTCACCTAATATTATATTTTGAAAATCTTTAGCTCAGTTAGTGAATATTTTATGGAGGGAATTTGTAAGCGTATGCATTAAAATTGTGAGTTGTTTGAGAAATTTGGCATGCAGGTTGATGTTGTGGAACATGAGTTGTACGCAATTCATAAGTTTTCATTTCGAATGTGTTTCTATGTGAAAATCCGGCTGCAGATATCGAAAAATGAGTACTCAAATTCCACATTATCCGAAAATTATAATATTTTGTCCGTAGTACGGTTTGATATTAAATTGTATGGTTTCCCAATTTATTTATTGGATTGAAATTAAAATTTTTCCAGAGAATTTCCCAAATTTATGCACAACTTGTAAACGAATATTTTTTTCAATTTGAACAATGAATTAATTTCATGGAAAATTCCGCCATACATTAACAAATGTATTTCAGTATAATCGATGCTTTAATAAAGCACTATGAATGTGTGCGAATTCAATTTAAAGAGTGACTTTCTTAGCGGTAAGATAAGCCACGACACGTGTCTCTACCTGTATTGTTGACACGTCGTCATGCTACCAAACGTGAAATCACTTTGGATCACACGGCAACGACAGCAGGTGTGAACAATAGAAAGTCGACAGAGAGAGAACTGTGACTACATACCCTTTTCCTTCTTGTCATGCTACTTTAGCGTGATGTGACCACAAAATATTTACAACCCTTTACGGGTGAACTAGGTGTCAATATGACAATGGAAAGGTGCAAAATCAAACTTTCAGTGCTTATAAATAAAAGGATATGAAATAAATGAATGTTCCAAGTGTCGCTACCATTAGAATTTACAAAGTACTCTATCAGAGAATTTATTTGCATAATATTAAGTGTCCCCTGACATGTGAAGAACCTATGCCAGTGACATCTGTTTCCCATGTCAAGGCAAAAGAATTGGGTTTAAACAAAAAGTTATCATATAAAAGGTTTTACTTCATTAATTTAAAGTAAAAATTAAATTTATTTTCATGTGGCTCAGAAATATATACGCCGAATGGAAGGCGGTTTTAATGTAAATTTTAGGTTTATGCTTCAAGTAATGTGTGGTTGGCGGGGAAGGGGGAAAGAGAAGTAAAGAATAAAATGTTGATGTCAGTTGGTTCAACTCAAAGTAGGCCTAAATGTGTAAAAATAGTTCATATATACGAGTATGTAGTTTTGGATCTCATTTGATAAGTTGCGTTAAAATATGTACTAAACCACAGACGCAAAACAGATGTTGCCAGTGGCCTAATTTAATTGGGCTATAATGGAGCTGTCAATAGAAAAAATGGAAAAAATGTGAAAACCTAAGCCGCAGAAGGAAAAAAAGTGAATACCCCAATTATTTCAGACAATTTTTGGCATACACAAAATGGGAAACAACTATGATATTAGGCTAACATTACTTAATTGAAAGATATATGGCCAATAATGATATATGATTGGGAGCAGTATTTTTACAGTTGACAGAGAGAGAGGCAGAGAGGGAGAGGGAGAGAGAGAGAGAGATAGAAGGAGTGTTAGATAATAATTTTCAAACTATTTACTGTTCTACCTTATAGTTTGTGACTATCATTATTTAAAGCAAATTCAAAATGAAATATTACCTAGAGCTGACAATGAAGTTTAGGCACCTCGCCATAGGACTCGCAAAGGCAGCTATTGCGACTATTTGATAATGGTTTCTAATCACTGATTTTGTCATACCCACGGTTGTACATTTTGAGGCTTCAAAACGGCCGGTATGGCAACAATGTCAGCTGTTAAATACCTGCCATCTCAAGTGTTATGTATTTAGTGAAAGGTTTGCAATTTACGAATAAGTTAAGTTAAAATTTACTAAAGGGCGTCCCAACTAGAACGTAAGATTTAAATTTGGCGCCATTCGAACAATGCCAATGCCGAATAAACAACGCATTCTGATTATGAAATTGTTTTACCAAAATGGTGAAAGTTTTGCAGCTACAGTTCGTAAATTGCGATCAATTTGGGGTCACAATAATGCTCCAAAAGAGTCAACTGTAAAGAGATTAGTGGATAAATTTGCCAAAACTGGATCTGTTAGTGGTGTAAAGACAACAACACGCCTTTGACCAGGACGATCGACCGAAAATGTCGCAGCTGTACGTGATGATGTCGCTCAAACTCCATCCACCTCAATTCGACACCGAGCTCAGCAAATTGGTGTCTCCAAATCCACTATGCAGCGAATTTTAACAAAAGATTTGCATCTTCATGCATACAAAGTTTAGCTGACTCAGGAACTGAAGCTGCCATCAGCTGACCATGGACAGCGAAGGAAGTTCGTTAACTGGGTATTGGAGAGACAACATGAAAATGCTGATTTTGCCGATAAAATCATCTTCAGTGACGAGGCAGAATTGTCGCATTTGGGGTGAGGAAAATCCTCGAATGATTCACGAGAAGCAAATGCATCCTCAACGTGTCACTGTGTGGTGTGGGTTTTGGGCTGGAGAAACCATTGGACTTTTTTTTTATGAAAATGAAGCCTGTCAAGCGCAAACAGTCAATGGTGTTCGGTATCGTGAAATGATAACCAGTTTTTTCGTGCCTAGAATTGAAGAAATGAATGTGGAGGGCATGTGGTTTCAACAAGACGGCGCCACATGTCACACAGCCAGAGAAACAATTCAATTGCTGCATTAGTTATTTCCCGGTCGTGTTATTTCGCGTTTTGGAGACCAAAATTGGCCGCCTAGATCGTGCGATTTAACACCATTAGACTTTTTTCTTTTTGGGGTTTTTTGAAGTCGATGGTTTACGCGAATAAGCCGATGACGATTCAAGTCTTAAAAGAGGAAATTGGACGCTGCATTAATAAAATACCGCATCATTTATGCGAAACGATCATTTAAACTTTAATTAAAAGATCGCGTGTGTGCCAGCAAAGCCGCGGCGGCCATCTGCCCGATGTCTTGTTCCATACATAACCTCATTCTGTCTACTTTACGATGTAATAAAGTTTCACGATTTTTTTTAAATATCTGTGTTTTATTTAATATTTAAATCTTGCGTCCTTGTTGGGACACCCTTTACAAAAGCGATGATTCAAAAGTTTGCACATTATGAGGTGATTACAGTTATCATAATCGACCTACTGTGTAAGAAATTTACAAGATTATAAAAAAGAATTGAAGAGAATGAAAGCGTTACGGATGCGGTCACTGCCGAAAATATCGCTTCTGTAAGTTAAAGTGTGGCATTCAATTTAACTCAGTTCAATTCACAGCGCTATGTCCGTATGATAAGCAACTTTTTTTTGGTCTCCAACTAAAGATTATTGACTGAACGATATGTGGTGCCAACAAAGCGGTGCCACGAACTACACAACACGACCGATTTTGTCTTTATTGCGTGATAAGTTTCCAGAAAGCGTAATTTCACGTTTTGGGGACGTCAATTGACCATTACAATCTAATGATTTGACACCGTTACACTTTTCTTTTGGTGGGGCTACGTCAAAGAACGTGTTTACGCAGATAATTCTCAAACGATGGAGCATATGAAAACCAATTTTCGTCAAGTAATCGCCGAGATAGCGCCCGAAATGTGCGAAAAAGTGATCGAAAATTACGTAAAAAGGATCCACTGCTACAACTAATCGGGTATCATTTCAATGGAATTGTATTTCACACATAATAGCAAGGTTTAAGCATTACAAAGAAATACATGTTTCATCAAAATCATAGCTTTATGTGTGTTTCATTTAATTTTACTCTTGAAACTGAAAAATAGATAACCAGGTATTATGAAAAATTATTAAGCTTTCTAAATACGTTCTATCTTTTCGATAGTTGCTTGTATTGCGAATTTGAATACATTTTCATCAGACAATAACAAAATTATGATAGAGTGCAAGAATAGAATACTTTTTCGGCTAAAAAATTTACATTTTCAACTCAACCTATTTCGATTATGCTGATTTTTTGGCCTACGCATTTCACTAAAGCCTGTTACAAGAAATTTACCATATTTATTGGCATAGTTTACGAATTACGGTGCCTTAAAAATTCCGTTCATTTCGCATTTTAAACAGCGAAAGCTATACTTGTAGCATCTCTAATAACTGATAGGGCACTTACATAAAAACTAAGCAATTCATCCAAATTCATCCAAAAATTTTTCCTTCTGCAAATTATAATTTTTAAAACGCAGTGAACTTAGATTTTTGCCTCTTGAATTAGAATGCTTTGATGAAATGCACAGATCTTCATGAAAGTTAAGTTTTTTTTAAGCTTTTCAGTTTTCTAGAAAGCTACATTGATTGACTGCTTCTCTATCGTACCAGATATTTTGGTTAGAGAACCTGAAACGAAAATATAGTGCTATAAAGTTTCATTTCTTTGTCTGAGTCAGAACGAAATCAAATTTAGTTTCGTTTCTTGGCTGAGAAACTGCGAAAGACAAAAATGCTCCAAATAATTCATTTCCTGAATTTACGATGCCAGACTCTCGGAAATTCTTTTTTCACAGATACTCAAAAAATGTTGTCTATTCGTTTGAAATGAAAAACGTGAAATTAAATACAAACCAAACATTTCATTAACAGAATAAGAATTGAAATTGCTTATAATTTCGCTACGAGCGTGAAAACCAACAGACCGCTAGCCCGCCATCCAGCCTGACTGCCAGCTAACTAACCCGCCAATCAGCCAGCCAGCCAGCCAGGCCGCCAGCCCGCCAGCCAGCCAGCTAGGCAGCCAGCCAGATAGCCAGCCAGTTAGCTTGCCAGCCAGCCTGACAGCCAGCTAACCATCCCGCCAATCAGCCAGCCAGCCAGCCACCCGCCAACCCGCCAGCCAGCCAGATAGACGGATGTAGCTCAATCGACTTAAAAAGTTTGTGAAACAGACTTGGTCAAAAGTTACCTGACACCTTCAGCGCTTTCTTCTTAATATTTCTTCTTAATATTAAATATGTGCGGCATCAAAAGATATATAAAGGGTGTCCCAACAAGAACGCAAGATTTAAATGACTAATGCAGCAATTGAATTGTTTCTCTGGCTGTATAACATGCGGCGCCGTCCTGATAAAACCACATGCCCTCCACATTTATTTCTTCAATTCTAGGCACGAAAAAACTGGTTATCATTTCACGATACCGAACAACATTAACTGTTTGCACTAGACATGCCTCATTTTCATAAGAAAAAGGTCCAATGATTCCTCCAGCCCAAAATCCACACCACACAGTGACACGTTGAGGATGCATTTGCTTCTCGTGAATCACACGAGGATTCTCCTCACCCCAAATGTGACAATTTTGCCTATTGACGAAGCCATCATGGGCTTCATTACCGAAGATGATTTTATCGGCAAAATCAGCATTTTCATGTTGTCTCTCCAATACCCAATTAACGAATTCCCTTTGGTGTCCATGGTCAGCTAGCTTCAGTTCCTGACTCAATTGAACGTTGTATGCATGAAGGTGCAAATCTTTCGTCAAAATTCGTTACATAGTGGATTTGGAGACACCAATTTGCTGAGCTCAGCGTCGAATTGAGGTGGATGGAGTTTGAGCGACATCATCACGTACAGCTGCGACATTTTCGGTCGATCGACCTGGTCGAAGGCGCGTTGTTGTCTTTACATCACTAACAGACCCAGTTTTGGCAAATTTATCCGTTAATCTCTTTACAGTTGACACTTTTGGAGCATTATTGTGACCCTAAATTGATCGTAATTTGCGAACTGTAGCCGCAAAACTATCACCAGTTTGGTAAAACAATTTCACAATAAGAATGCGTTGTTTATTCGTGTAGCGCTCCATTTTTACTAACGTCGTACCTTCTACTAACAAACAATAACAATTGTTCAAATGTAAAACAATGACACTTCGGATGGTGCCAAATTTAAATCTTGCGTTCTTGTTGGAACACCCTTTACCATATACATAAATGCTATAACAGCTCGATAAAATCATTAAAAACCAAAAAATTTTACAAAATTTATTGTCACTGCGTGTCTGGTGACCAATCTCAATTGTTGCCTCAGGATTTGATCTCTATGTTATATTTTCCACATGCTTCTTAATAAGTAGAATATTTAAATTTTATTTTTAATCTTGTTTTACAGTCATTACAAATTATTTTTTCCAAATGTGGATTGTAGCTATTTGGTCGCAATCAAGGTAAAACCGCTGTAAGAATCTTACTGCTTCAAATTTAACTCGATATGCATGTCCATTTTACAACCGCTATATTAGATCATATGCATTCCTAGCTGGCTTATCTCCCAGATGGCCTTAAAATAGGGATTGTACCTCATAACTCACTCCGTGTAAAGAATAGGGATATTCCGCTTAAATCCGTTCTTAAATCATGTTACTGATCATCGGACTAACATTTGGTTCTTCTTTGATTGCTATTTTCATCGCCAGTATTTACTACGGACGAGATGAGCTCAATCATCAGGGCTATTTTTTTTGTCGCTTAAGTGTCCTCCGGCTGCGATACACAGTAGGTAGTAGGGTAGTTTCTAGGTAACAACACGGAGAAATGTTTAAGACACCTGATGGTAAAAGTTCCGCCTATCGTATTTATAATGACGAATCGCAGTATTAGTAGATTTAGAGTAGATTTAACGCCGCATGGATTCAATATTTGTATACATCATCATTTTCGATATATGAAGAATCGATATAGTAAACTATCGATGTTTTCCACACGAACAGCCTACTCACTTTTTAATTTTCTATTCCTTTTATAGCTGTTAAGGGACTTCAGTTCACTTTTTCAATATCAAATTTCCAAAAGTACAACACATCATACAGAGTTCAAATAGCGCCGTATAAATGCTGTCATGAAACCATTAAACAAACTCATAAATAAAACGTTTCCAAAAAAATATGCTAACTGTATGCAGCACAATAAAACATTTAGCACACAGTGCTTTTAAAATAAACTCAAAACACAAATGAAGCGTACTCCAAGGCTATGGTTTTAATGTCAAACATATAGCGATGAATCCCAGCCGCTTTCCTCCTCCATCCTCTTAGCTCAACAAAAAGGACTCTTAAGTAAGCTAAGAGCAGTTAAAATATAAATAAAACCGTATTTCAATGAAACACTTGAGCATATTTGTTTTTTTTTCGGTGCGCATATTTTTCGGTATTGTATTTTATTTGATCCAGAGTATCTCATACATGAAATTTGAGTTTTTTACAGTTCACTTGATAGGGTTGCGGAAATTTTGGCAAAGACCATCAACCGCACAGAAAGAGCGTACGCAAACACCAAACCAGAGACTTTGTTTGAAAATAAACTGAGCATTTAGAGCTACAACTTTAACTTCCACATGCACATTTCAGCTTGACTTCCTTTTCCGCCATGCTTAACATCCGCTGCGCTTCCTTACGGGTTGCTCAGTTTCCAAAAGTGACAAAAGCAAACAAAACAGTTTGGTAGGAGTCGTCGCAAGTGTGGCTTGAAAAGACATCTGTATAAATGTAATATTAATGCGAATTTTATTACCAGCAAAAAATGGCAATTCAAGCGCCTGACACTCCCGCTCCCCGCATTGCAATGCGTATAATGTGTATGGAAGCAGTGGCATTATATCAAAACGATACACTTTATAAATATTCAATGTTGCTTTTGTAAGGGAGAACTTTTTTCGCAAGCTGCCTACCACAATGCAAGTGGCAGGATGGGGATTATTGCGAACAGATGCAATCTTTCTTTTGGCATTAAATTAACTAAAATGTGAAATTAATAAGAGCTCTTTGGCATATCAGTAAATGTAGTTTCGAAACTCACAGATAACACGAGAGGCTGGTCTGATGTATTCTGAAATGGAAAAATAGTTAAATACAATTCAAGGATCTACGAAATAAGAACACAAAAAACAAGCAATGCCAAATGGAATACTGTTTTACATCAATGTGTAAATGCCTATTTTTTTAAAGGCATCAATTTAGAATCTAATTGTGATTTCCTTGACGTTCCCATTTCTGATAAGCCAGGAAAAATCATAGTTTACTCACAAGCGGTACCTATCAAATAAAGGATGTCCCAACAAGAACGTCAAATTTAAATTTCAAATAAAACACAGATATTTAAAAAAACAACCATAAATATTTATGGTTGGTTTATCGCAAAGTAGACAGAATGAGGTTATATATAGAACAACACATCGGACAGATGGCCGCTGCGGCTTTGCTGGCATACACGCGATCTTTTAACGAAATTTTCATTAACCGTTTTGCATAAATGCTGCGGTATTTCATTAATGCAGCGTCCAATTTCCTCTTTTAAGACTTGAGTTGTCATCATCAAGCCATCGAGTTCTAAAAACCCCAAAGAAAAACGTCTAATGGTGTTAAATCGCACGATCTAGGCGGCCAATCCTGGTTTCCAAAACGCGAAATAACACGACCGGGAAATGACTGATGCAGCAATTGAATTGTTTATCTGGCTGTATGACATGTGGCGCCGTCTTGTTGAAACCACATGCCCTCCACATTCATTTCTTGAATTTTAGGCACGAAGACTCTGGTTATCATTTCACGATATCGAACACCATTGACTGTTTGCGCTTGACATGCCTTATTTTCATAAAAAAAAAGTTCCAATGATTCCTCCAGCCCAAAATCCACACCACACAGTGACACGTTGAGTATGCATTTGCATCTCGTGAACCTCTCGAGGATTTTCCTTACCCCAAATGCGACAATTCCAACTATTGACGAAGCCATCAAGATGAAAATGGGCCTCATCACTGAAGATGATTTTATCGGCAAAATCAGCATTTTCACGTTGTCTCTCCAATGCCCAAATAACGAATTCCCTTCGCTGTCCATAGGCAGCTGGCTTCAGTTCCCGAGTCAGTTGAACTTTGTATGCATTAAGATGAAAATTTTTCGTCAAAATTCGCTGCATAGTGGATTTGGAGACACCAATTTGCTGAGCTCGGTGTCGACCTGAGGTGGATGGAGTTTGAGCGACATCATCACGTACAGCTGCGACATTTTCGGTCGATCGACCTGGTCGAAAGCGCGTTGTTGTCTTCTACATCACTAACAGACTCAGTTTTGGCAAATTTATCCATTAATATCTTTACAGTTGACTCTTTTCGAGCATTATTGTGACCCCAAATTGATTGCAATTTGCGAACTGTAGCCGCAAAACTTTCACCAGTTTTGTAAAACAATTTCACAATGAGAATGCGTTGTTCATTCGCGTAGAGCTCCATTTTTACTAACCTCGTACCTTCTACTAGCAAACAATAACAATTGTTCAAATGTCAAACAATGACACTTCGAATGGCGCCAAATTTAAATCTTGCATTCTTGTTGGGACACCCTTTAAATGGAATAATTGGCCTCAGAAAATATTCGCTCTATCCCAATATGTGGGATAAACTGGGCAAAACTTGGGTCCAATTAATATGTTCTTATTTTCTACTTGAACTCGCAGTTTTGATAGAAACGAACCATTTTTTCTATGATATAGAATCTATAAATTTTGGTTACAAATTTTGACCCAATTTAATAGGTCTATAGTCTTTATCTGAATGCAAAACCTTTGGAGATAATTGATGGAAGCCTTCTTGTACAACTTACATAAATTTATGCCTGAAATTTAGTCACACTATAACGCCCTATAAAATGATTTATTTTTTCACATAATTTATACAGGTTAGCAAATTTAAAGTTCAGAATTTAAACTACACCTTTCCTACCTTCTTATGAATGAATCATATTGCACAATTTTCCATATTGAAATTGGTCAATTTTTGATTTATTTTTAAGCCAATCTATATATATAAAAATCAATTGCTGTGCGTTAGTCTCGCTAAAGCTCGAGAACGGTTGGACCGGTTTGGCTCATTTTGGTCTTAAATTATTGGTAGAGTATTCCGGAAGGTTTAAAAGGTTTTATTTAAAGTGATAGATGGCGTTGGACATGAGATTTTTGCAATTAATTTTTTTACAACATTAACATTGAATCTTTGAAGGCAAAACAACGTTTGCCGGGTCAGCTAGTTTTATATAATTTTTTCGTATTATTTTTCATTTATATTTGGCCGACAGTTAATCTATCGATTTTTCATAATACTCGTATTTCTGATTCATTTTCGTTTTTGTCCAATTTTTACTTATTTTTGGCCGATAATTTTTTCGCCATTTTTCTTAACATTTTTGATTCAGTTAATTTTTTGTCCAATTTTTGTTTTATTTTTGGCCGATAATTTTTTTTTTTTTTTGCCATTATTCATGATATTTTTGCTTAATTTTTTTTTTTTTTTGTAATATTTCATTCTGTCCTCTTAAAGTATTTAATCAACTGATAAAAGCAAATTCCAATAGCTGCCTATTGCATAGCCATTTCTCTAAACTTTTCTACAGTTTTCAATTTTCATTTTGTGCAAAAAAGTCGCATTTTCACTCATTGCACTTAAAGCATTCAAATCGATGATTGTTGCCTCGTGTTATCATCACACAAATGCCAAACTTATCTTTTCCCAAAGAACACCAGCCTTTTCTTTCGGCATCCTTGTTTCACATCCCACAGTCTTATTCTGGAATTTGTGAAACAATCACATAACAATGGAAATGCATACACATGTAAGCGTTTCTTTCTCCTTTTGTTTGTTGTTATAAATAGAGTTGGCATTATAAAAACATTATGTGAAATGGGGAAAATACTAAAGGAAACGAAACAAAACGAACAAGGAAAAGGACGACGTTGTTCCGGCTTGAAACCCCAAAAGTATGCAATGAATTTCAACTGCACATAGAAAATTCTGTAATGTTATTTCCCTTTTTGGGTTATTACTCCATTGGCTGCAACATAAATCTCCGGTTGCTGGTTTCGTGAAACTTCAGAGACTTTATGTAACTCATACTCATGCTAGCATCAGCCCCAGCAGAGCCACTTAAGAGAAACAAAGAAAAAAAAGTTCGACATTTTCGGGGAAATTCGTTTCATTGTGTGCTGTTTTCATTTGAGTCCCACATATCCTTTTTTTCATGTTGTGCCTCATATTTCTTTAACCATTTCAAATAGTTTTCATAGTTGTTTGAAATTCCATGCATTTTTAATTGTGCAGCAAAACATTGGCTCGATTTGTTTGTTTCAGCTGCCTCAGTAGTCCGCTGGTATGCAATTCCTTTCGATTATGCTGGTAGTAGTGGGAAATCCCTTTCCACTGGTATGTTATGTTCTTGTGTGGAGGTGCTTTTGTATTAAGCCATACAGTGAATTTCTATTGGTTTGTTATAGCAGGATTATTATCGCCAACATTTAGTTCACCATGTTAACTAAAGTAGGATGGTTGGTTATAATAATTCGTTCTAAATGTACGTTTGGAAACAAAAGCATTTGGAGAAATGAATAGCCAAGTAGGATTATTCCCAATGCATTTAAAACTGGTTGACTTGACAGTTATTAGTAGTTACTGAAGCAACAGTGTAGCTCTTCAATGTCGTAAAGGGCGAGACAAACAAGACAGAGTCACAAAACCCATTTACAATTGACTATTCATTTATTACAGTGCGAAAAATTTTTATGTTTAATTTTAAATTGTGGTTAAGTGTATTTGTCTTTACGTGTATTTGTTTTCTTTTCTTTATTCGCTTGACATTGTTAAGAAGAATTAATTTTTCACTTCCATTGGCAATGCGTTTCAAAAAGTTGTTGATTTGATTGCCCATTTTTCGGTTTCCAAAGTAAAGTTAAATAAAACACAAACATAAAGCTATGATTTCTATGAAACTTTTATTTCATTAAAATGCTTAGACTATCCCATTATGTACTAAATACTTGTACATCGTTTATTTAATTATTACTTATAGTGGATATATGAAAAATGTAATGCTACTATTTCCACTTTTCAACAGGCTATTTAGAGAAATAAGAAGACATCTGCACTCTCATACATTCCCTGTGTCTTTTTAATAGTTTAGCGTTTCAGCGAACTGATAGTTTCAATAATTATATTAATAATTGAAATTCGTTTAACTTTGTTATGCCGATGAGTTGGATCTAATTTTACCGATATCATTTTGCAAAACTTGAAACGTAATATTTTCAGACATTTTAAAAAGATAAAATGGAGAAAAATGTTGATTAAAAATACGAGTATGACTTGTGCAATGTTATATCTTTTATAGTTTTCGAGATGTATTGCAGTCAAATATGGAAATACACTTAGATCCACTATTAACCACATCAGTGAAATTAGAAACTAAATGTATATTATTTTATGCAAAACTTTGCTCAAATAATTCTTACTACTTTGTTTCATTTAAGCAAGATTTCTTCTAATGTACGGGGGTGGTCCCAAAGCTAACCGACCTGACGTATAGATGGTGCCAGTAGTTTGAAAAATACGATTTTCGTGAAAAGTGGCAACCCTATAAACTTATATTTTAAGTTTCAAACGCCTCATTGTTTAGTATTTTCATTTGAGCCATCAAAATTAACCAATTTAGTGAATTTGTATACATGGAAAAAATTGGTAACCTTTATGGAATTCAATATTTCCATTTGAAAGGTCTCAGCCTAATCAATATTAAAGCCGAACTTGATTCTACTCTGGGACAGTCTGCTACTTCCTTTAGGATGGTAAAGTATTGGATAGCAGAATTTAAAGAAGGTCATACGAGCTGCCAAGACGAACACCGACCAATTGAAGTGTCCACTCCAAACATGGTTAAGAAAATCCACAAAATGGTATTGGATGATCATCGGCCCAATCAATATTAAAGCCGAACTTGATTCTACTCTGGCACAGTCTGCTCCTTCCTCTGGGACAATAAAATATTGGATAGCAGAATTTAAAGGAGGTCATACGAGCTGCCAAGACGAACGCCGACCAATTGAAGTGTCCATTCCAGACATGGTTAAGAAAATCCACAAAATGGTATTGGATGATCATCGGCTGAAGGTGCGTGAGCTAATTGAAATGAAAGGCATTTCAAAAAGTGTTATACATTGTATATTGAACGAAAATTTCAAGATGAAAAAGCTGTGTGGAAGATGGGTGCCGCGCTTACTTTTAATGGAGCAAAAACAGATTAGAGTTTTTTGCAATGATTCGCTGCAATAAAGTCGAATATTTGCGTCGATTAATAACTATGAATGAGACATGGGTCCACCACTTCACATCTGAAACAAAGGAACAGTCAAAGCAGTAGACTGGAATAGGAGACTCGAGTCCAAAGAAGGCGAAAACAGTTCCATCTGAGGGCAAGATCATGGCATTTGGTTTTTGGGATGAGCATGGGATTATTTGTATGGATTGTCTTTAGAAAGGAAAACCCATCAAAGGCGAATATTTTTCTAATTTATTGCAGCGTTTAGGTGATGAAATTATGGCAAAAAGGCAGCATTTGGCAAAAAAGAAAGTGTTGTTTCATCTAGACAATGCAGTTCAGTTCAGTTTACACATCCACTATTGCGATGGCCAAATTTAGTGAATTCAAGTCCGAATTGCTTTATCACGCTTCACCACCTTATTCGCCAGATTTAGCTCCCTTGGACTATTTTCTATTTACAAACTTGAAAAAATGGCTCGTTGTTACAAGATTTGCCAACAATGAAGAGGCGGAGTTCGCGGTTGGATGGCTATTTTAAGGAGTTTGACAATTTTTACTACAAACACGGTATATAAGCTATTGAATATCGCTGGAGAAATTTTATTGAGCTAATAGGAGATTATGTTGAAAACTAATGACTAATAATATGTTGAAAACTTTTTTGTGTCTTCTTTGTTAGATCGAATAGTTTTGGGACTGCACTCGTTTGACTTCTATAGGCTATTTTCTTTGGTTTGCAATAATAAACCACACACTAACCATTAACCTTAACCTTCGTCTTATTGCAGTCATTGAATATCGCTGGAAGAAGTGTATCGAGCTAAAAGATGATTATGTTGAAGGGTAAAGTCAAATTTTCCCAACTTTTTTGTGTCTTCTTTGTTAGGACGGATAGTTTTAGAACCGTCCTCGTATAAAAGTGGTGATTCAAATGTTTTCAATCGAATAAAATTTTCTTCAGCGATGACACTCATTTCTCTATCGGTGATAACATCAACAAGCAAAATTGTTGCATATGGGGCTCGAAGAAGCCGGAAGTGATTGTGGAAAGGCCTTTGCATCCAGAAAGAGTGACTGTTTGGTGCACAATATAGTCTGGAGGTGTCATTGAGCCATTTTTTTTTTCGAAAGTTGCGCCGGAAAAACCTCAGAAAGATCCACTGACATTGTATTCTAAATGAATTTGTATTTAGTATATAATGGGAAGGTCAAGCATCATAATGAATTAAAAAAGTTTCATCAAAATCATAGCTTAATTTGTGTTTTATTTAACTTAGCTATATTTACTGCTACATACCGGCAATATATTTATTTATTTTTTGCATATAATATGTTAGCATATTAAAATATGAATTCGTAATGTAAATATGTGATGTTGTGGTGTTCACTTTTGTCGATGGAACAATTTTCGTGGAATCCATCATATTATTGTTATTCAATTGAATTGAAGCATTTGTACTTTTTTCACCATGCGTAATTGCTGTTGGTGTCTTTGTAGTGCCTCAGACCTTTTGGGAAAATTAAATTAAAAAATTGTTTTCATATCTTTAGGTTTCGGTTTTAAAATGTTTTGTGGCATTTTAATTTCATTTCCTCTTACATGGATTGGTGTGGATTACATTGGGTAAAGTAGTTAAATGAAAAACAAAGCAAAATTCACATATTTATTTACATTGAGATATTTCAACCAAAGCACTGAAGCTCAATAACAACTACGTTTCATCTCTCTTTTTACTACAGTCGTATACAAATTCTTTCCTTCGTCCTCCCTCTTGTGTTATGTTAAGCCACAATGACATTAAATATTTTCTTATATCCTTTAGCTGCAAGAATATGTAGCAGGCGTGCATGGCATTAATTTAGTTTAAAGAAGACAACAATAGCCCATAAATGGCCAACATTTGTAAGAAACTCCTTCATGCTGCTCACATGAAAATGGAGATTCGGTAATGGAATTGAATGCAATTTTGGCGAAACACTTTGGTGTAGAGCTTTAGATTTTAGTGTTGTGGTAGGACAAGTTCGTGGTAAGATAAGGAATGTGAAAATACCCATATAAGAGTGTAGTACTGAGTAAAATAGAATCAATTGACATTCAAAAATTAGACAGTGCTGCTACACTAAATATTGAAATAATATTTCTGTATAACCTCAATTAAACCTTAAAACCATACAAAGAATAACAAAGAATAACGTAACGTATCCGATTTTCTTTAATATACAGGGGGTCTCAACAAGAACTCAAGATTTAAATTTGTCGTCATTCGAGGTGTCATTGTTTGACATTTAAACAATTGTTATTGTTTGCTAGTAGAAGGTACGAGGTGGAGCGCTACAGGAATGAACAACGCATTCTCATTGTGAAATTGTTTTACCAAAATGGTGAAAGTTTTGCGGCTACAGTTCGCAAATTGCGATCAATTTGGGGTCACAATAATGCTCCAAAAGAGCCAACTGTAAAGAGATTAATGAATAAATTTGCCAAAACTGGGTCTGTTGGTGATGCAAAGACAACAATGCGCCTTCGACCAGGTCGATCGACACAAAATGTTGCAACTGTACGTGATGATGTCGCTCAAACTCCATCCACCTCAATTCGACACCGAGCTCAGCAAATTGGTGTCTCCAAATCCACTATGCAGCATCTTCATGCATACAAAGTTCAATTGACTTAGGAACTGAAGCCAGCTGACCATTGACAGCGAAGGGAGTTTGTTAATTGGGTATTGGAGAGACAACACGAAAATGCTGATTTTGCCGAAAAAATCATCTTCAGTGACGAGGCCCATTTTCATCTTGATGACTTCGTCAATAGGCAGAATTGTCGCATTGTTGGGGTGAGGAAAATCCTCGAGTGATTCACGAGAAGCAAATGCATCCTCAACGTGTCACTGTGTGGTGTGGATTTTGGGAATCATTGGACCTTTTTCTTATGAAAATGAGGCATGTCAAGCGCAAGCAGTCGATGGTGTTCGGTATCGTGAAATGATAACCAGTTTTTTCGTGCCTAGAATTGAAGAAATGAACGTGGAGGACATGTGGTTTCAACAAGACGGCGCCACATGCCATACGGCCAGAGAAACAATTCAATTGCTGCATCAGTCATTCCACGGTCGTGTTATTTCGCGTTTTGGAGACCAGAATTGGCCGCCTAGATCGTGCGATTTAACACCATTAGACGTTTTTCTTTAGGGTTTTTAGAACTCGATGGTTTACGCGAATAAGTTGATGACAAACTCCAGTCATAAAAGAGGTAATTGGACGCTGCATTAATGAAATACCGCAGCATTTATGCAAAACGGTCATTGAAAATTTCATTAAAGACCGGCAAAGCCGCGGCGGCCATCTGCCCGATGTGTTGTTCCATACATTACCTCATTCTGTCTACTTTAAGATATAATAATGTTTCACAATTTTTTTTTTTAAATATCTGTATTTTATTTAAAATTTAAATCTTGCGTTCTTGTTGGGACGCCCTTTATGAGCAATATGTGGAAATTTATTTCTTTTGTCTTGTCTTCATCTATAAAGTAATCTTAATGTACACATAAGACAATAAATTTAATATAGTACATTCTGCACTCACATTGTATACCGCATATTAGCAGACGTTAGCAGTTTAGAGAATCCGGACTTGATGGAATCCCATCATATCATGGCTATTTAGTAGACGACTTAAACTATTTCAATTACGTGCATTTATCTTTACTTATTATTTAGCTGTTCTCGCTTTTAACAATTTGCATGGCTGCAAATGCATTTAAGGTTCTCCATTAAGTGTTGTACAAGCGCTTAATATAGCTTGATTATCTCAATTCAGCTGTTTATCTCTGTGTGCTGCTATAGCAGTAGGACAAGTACGCGAACGGGTTGTGGGGGGGTGTGACGATTGCAACTAAAGCTACACATACATACATATGAATGCAAGACCATTAACATATAATGCCATAGATATGGAAACAGACACGCACACAATAACGTAACATAACATAACTTTACATATAATCGCTATAGGGGTCATGGTCTTGCTTGTGCCAGTGTGCAACTACTCTTACAATTGCCTACAAATGTGTTGTATAAATTAAGTGCTTAACATTGTGTTAGTGTCTAAGCTAGTGAATGTGTGATTATGTTTGTCTCGCCCGGATGTACTCGCATGAGTATAAACGGACGGAATGTTTGCTGTAAAGGGCATATTATTAGGCCTTTTGGCGGAACGAAAATGGAAATACCAACTACTTAAAACGACATACTCGTATAATCAATAACATTTTACTATTTTTAGACAATTCTGAATTCGGACATACTCGTATAATCAATAATATTTTACTATTTTTAGAAAATTCTGAATTTTTAGAAAACTAATTCTATACAATTTGAATGCTGAAGTCCTGCAACTAAGCGCTCTTCAGAAGAATATTAAAACGTGTAGCAAGGAAGGTTAGTTATTATTATCTTATAAGAAGGGTTAACTCGCCATATAGTTTTTGGTTGATTTTTTAGTAATTTTACCAGAAAAGTTATGTTTCTAAAAAATATCTACGAATACATTTATTTTTCGATTTAAACAATCTCACCTAAATGAACATTTTCAAATGTGGTTAAAAATATAGCCCGATGTAATTAAAGTTTTGAAAGTGGTCAACATTTAGATATATTAGTTGGGGCTTTTCTGGTATAGGATACCGGTATAGGATACCAAAAAAAAAGCATCGGCGCTTAGCAAAATTAACCTGGCAGCATTGCTATTTATGAAATGTTTGTTCATTTTGTTTTGTTCGTAATCCGTTTATCATCTAACCAAATCCAAAACAGAAAAATCCATTCAAACATACATCCATACATCTAAGCAAATTCATACAAACGGCAATAACGCCAATAACACATAAAACCAAAATTCAGCAACAGATGTTTGCAAACAAATTAACAACTTGTATTTACGTTATTTGACGTTCTCCTACTTCTTTAACTTCCTTGTTTACTTTTGCGTAGGAGAACTTGGTCGCATTGTTATTTTCCATACTTTTCTACTGTTTTCTTATACAACTTATCCCCGTTCAGCTTAGCGTGCAAAATTATCCTCGTTAGCGTATGACGGATAGCATTTGCATGGCGAAACGGGTATTTAATACAAAAAACAAAAAACAAAAAAAAAAAAAAACAAAAAAAAAAGAAAAGAAAATGCAACCATGGAACCAAAAAACTACCTGATTAGTTTGGTTAAAGGGATTGTCAATAATTTTTCTATCTTTAAGTTGGCACTGCTGTCATATACAGGGTGGGCCATAAGGGTGTTGGCGGTTTAAATATTCAATTAAAAAAAAAACTACGAAACATAAAAAAAAATATATTTTTATTTTTAAAAAGTAGAAGCATGGGAATTTTTAAGACTTAAAAATAATGTTGTCCAAATGGCTTCCCTCTGCTGCTTGACACTCTTGGAACCGAAGTCGCAAATCTTGGAAAACTCGTTGAAAAGTTGTTCTCGGTATTTTGTTACTTTCCTGAATAATGTTCCTCTTCAACTGTTCTAAATTGGTCGGATTATTCTCGTAGACTACCGATTTGAGGAAGCCCCATAGAAAATAATCGCATGGAGAGAGATCGGGGCTACGTGGGGCCATTCAATATCCCCCCTTTTCGAAATGAGCTTTCCAGGAAAAACATTTTTCAGCAGCTCTATGGATACCCTAGCCGTATGACATGTGGCCCCATCCTGTTGAAACCACATCCTAGAGGTATTGAAGTTCTTGCAAAGCTGGCACCAAAAAGTCTGCTAGCATGTGGCAATAATTGTTCGCTCTAACCGTCGTGAACTGAAACACGAACACGCTCCACAATGTCGGCTGATCTTGCAGAAACTGGGCGACCACGAACCGTAATTGGTACTGTTGAGGTGATTGTTTCGAACATTCTGATCCATTTTCGTATCACATTGGCGCTTGGAACTTCACTTAAATCGTGTAAACCGTGTTCATGCCGATACAAACGTCGTGCAGTAATTACTGATTTATTGTTTTCGTAATACGCTCGGACACAAAATGCACGCTGCACTCCCGTGTACGGCTCAGCGCAGCGGCGCAGCGAACAACATATCCCCCCGCCACCCCGCGCCGCGCGTTACCGAGAAATTGAAGATTTAAACCGCCAACACCCTTATGGCCCACCCTGTATAATGACGTTTAGTTAGAGCGTGACCTGTCTTTTAGTTTGTTTACAGTGCTCTATTTTGTTAGTCGATCTAAAGTGTGTTTTGCGATTTCTATTATACTATAGATAAAAGTAGCGAATAAAGAATTTGTCTCAAATTTTGTATTGCAAATAGAATTTTGTGTGTCAGTCAAATCACTGAAAATGTCGTAATAGGTTTAAGTTAAATCAACTTTATCAAAAGCACATGCATATGAATGTCGCAGTGCTTTCAATAGCGGACGAGATGTGGGAAGATTTGCCTCGCTCTGTTCGGCTATTAACTTCCTCAACTGAAGTCCTTGTCGATAAAAGGGAGAAAAAAGTGACTGAAAATCGTCATTTTAGTATGGGAGAGACAGGCGCTGAAATTTCTGTGTATTACGAATTAATTCGTGCCAATTTATATGATTTTTTGGTTACAAAATACTTTGCCATTTGACTAGTTCTGGAAGAGCTGAATTTCTTTTATTTAAAATATACATTAACGTAAAGATCGCTGAAAACATGATATAGCAAGGAAATTCCAACTCCACAATCACAAATGGCCTTATAACCGGCGACAAGACATATGTTTACGAGTTTTACATGCCATCCCTTTAACAAGCTTTACATTGGCACCTTACAATTTGGCCGAATCCGAAAACATCACATAAAAGTCGATCAAAAGTCAAGGAAAATGTTAATTATTTTCATTGACTATCGCAATATTGTGCACTTACAATTCTAGCCTGAGAGTTAAACGGTAAATAAATAGTATAATCTGGGTGTTATGCAGTGTTTGTGAGAAAAAAACTGTCAAAAAAATACCAGATTTTTGAAAAGAAAACTCATAGAATTTGCACCATTAAATCGAGTCATCGCACATGGCTCTCATTGTGAACGAATTTTTGGAAAGAAAACTCAAGCAATTTGCACCACAATAACGAGCCAGCGCACATGGCTATCATTGCAAACGAATTTTTCGCCGACAACAAAAATCGGGGAATAACCAGTTATTCATTAAATGTTCTTTTTTTTAATATTACAAATATCAAACAAAAGCAGGTCTCTCGCATATGGATTGGGACGATCAGTAATTTTATCAGTGTAGTTTATGCATAATTTTCTTAACTCTTCTCGGATGGTGAGAATTTTGAGGTCTTTGTGGATATTATTAGTTTTTATATCCCAAGGAGCGCACGTAATCATTCTTAAAACTTTTGACTGTCTTCTTTGTAACTTTTCAATTCATTAAATGTAGCTCCAGATTTTTCCCTTTCCAAAACTAAAATTACAAATTACAGTTGGCACCCGTTTTTAGTCTGTAGAAAACTTAACGTAAAAGACAATTCACGGTGCTATTTGAACCCTTTTCTGGAAAATTCGTTTAAAAAATATTTAGGTGATTGGATTATATTTTTCAGGAAATGAGCTATTTCGAAGACAATGCAATAAATTTTAGTGAATAATAAATACCCAGTAAAAAAAATGGAAGTTATTCACAAAGAATCACATTTTCACCGCTACTAAGGATTCATTGCGTGTATGTCTACCACCTTCACAACAACGGTAATGAAGCACTTAAAAGAATTGGTCGATTCCCATTTATAAGTAGTTCCTAACAATGAAAACAAAATATGTTAGCACAAAATACTCCTAAATCTATTCTTTAGAGGACATAACATGCTCCGAAGACGTAATTTTTGGAGAAATGATTAATTTATCCTGCTTTATATGATGAGTGATTTACTAATATTGCCATTCCATGTGTAACAACTCCAAATACTCAATACTCGGTATAAGAATCTATGTATAATAGCTAATGTCCGTCCCCAATATTGCGTACTGCAATCAATGGTACAGGGTGTATAATGTTCGATCCTACGAAATATTAGGTGTCTTTCCAGTTTAGTGCCTGTCTACTGATTTTCTATGGAAAGTATTAAATCCATCGGAATCTGCGGGTAGATTTTGTATTAAAAACAATGCTTAAGGATGATTTTTCATAAGTAATTTCAGTGGTATTATTTATATTGGGCAAATACTTTTTAATGGAAAATTTTTTGTCTGACGTCATCTTCTGAAGAAACATTTTCTGAAACAAAAAGCGTTTCTTTGGAATAATGAAAAATTACAACCAAAGATTTGCATTTTTGTTACGGCTACATCACTCGTGAATATATGGAGAAGATGCTTGAAAAAATAGTGCTTCCCTCTTATGACAACCCTAAGTTAATTTCAATTTTTCAGTATTTCATCATTACAAAATGTGATGAATATTTGCTTACTTGGATGCATTTCTTTGCTGGGTATTTTGTGTTCTATTGACTAACTTCTGGTACTTTTGTGGCTGAATATGTTCTGAAAAATATCATAACGTTTAATGTTATCAATCCTTTCATTTTTTTTTTTTTAAATGTGTGTGAGTTTTGAAAATTTCTAAAACAAAAAAAAAAAAAAAAACTTAACATTCACATTTAATTGTTAATTTTACATTTACTTTACAAAGAAAAAAAAATTAAAAATTGCAAAAACTGTAAATATTACATTTGTTTTTCTTCTTCAGTTACAAAAAAAATTTTAATATTTAATATTTCGCATTGAATATTTAATTCTACACTTACTTTAGAAACAAAAAAAAAACAACAAATTCGGCGGAAGCGTCATTCGAAACAAAAACTATGGACAGAGTGGCTGACAAATGTTGCTACTTAGGAACATTGAAAGAGTTTTCTGTTTAGAACTACGCCGAAAGAGAATCTGTTTCAATCCTGTTTGGCTTTAATAAGATGGTTTTAATAAGATGATGCAAATTGTTGTATGTCTTAATCTGCTTTAAAAGAAAGAATTGTTGCAGAATTTAGTATCCTTTTTTTGACCCCCAAGATCTTCTGACTTTACTGCGCCTATTTTTTTTTTTTTTTGTAGGATTATTGCGAGCGGGAAGCTTAGAAACGAAACGAACTAATCTGGATGATTAAAAGCAATATATTCGAATGATAATTGAACTATTTCTCCTAGCAACTATCAGGCAATAATGAATATTGCTGCCTCACCTTCTTCACCGAATCTTGAGATGATTTAAATTCAATTATTTTCAAAAAAAAAAAAAAAAAAAAAATATTACAAATATTAATAAAAATTCAATGTTTTTTAAATGAGTTAAATACAAGCAATTAATATGGGTTAGAAAGTAAGTCATTAGAGAGTCATCAGCTATTCCATGCAATATTCACCATTTGCTACCCGTGATTTTATGATTTTAGAGAGTCGCTACAGCATAGCTCATTTTAAAACAATTGTTAGGATTTTAATATTTACATTTTGGACAATATAATACTTTGACATTTTTGTATTCAACAAATTGTTTTCTTGGAAGAGCGCGTTAAAAAAATCGGATGTATTATAGAAAAATTGGTTCTCATCTTCTTAGACCGTTCAAATCTTCTGCTATGCCGAGATTGCTTTTTAACATCTTAAATTGGTTCTCATTTTCTTAAACCGTTCAAATCTTCTGCTGTGCCGTAATTGCTCTTTAACATCTGAAATTATTACACTCAATAAAAGTTAAAACACCACTTATGATGGAATAACAACCCATTCTAATACTCCATTACAAATTCACCAGACAACAATGCGAAACCTGAGAAGGCCCTTACAGCTCCGTTTAGTTATGTTCATGTAAGCGTGTGCGCGTATGTTCGCACCCATACAACTATGCGAGTGAATGGTCCTAATGTCAATATTAAGTACATGTAAAATGACCCGCTTTTATACGCAAGAGGTTATATTTATGAATCAGTAATCTACCGTGAAATCTTTGCTTTGTGCTTATAATCCCCCCCGTGCTTCATTAGTGGCACCTGCCACATGAGTGTATTTTGGGTGTTGTAAATCTTGGCAGCTGATAGAGCGAAAGGCGATATCAACTTTATAGGTATAATTAAACAGCTACATCTAATGCCTTTAGAACACCTTTATTCATTGACGTAGATAATATCAAACGCTTGTAGCACATCAGCGTCCGTTTAGTTCAATCGAATCACCAAAAACGTATCTATCAGGTTTAATACCACAAAGGGAATATTTGAAATGTATGTATGTATGTGTGTGTGTGTGTGTGTGTGAGAAATGTATAATACACAGATATGATGAATGCAGTCATATTCTGTGTGAGCGACACCTGCTGCGAATATGTGTATCAAGTTTGAAATTAATGTCAATAAGATGATTATAATGAGTACGGAAATATAAAATTGGTTTTTAGGTTAGGTTAGGTTAGGTCAGTGTAGCAGTCAGAATAGATAGACTCACTTTGACTGTATCCATTGTGATACTACAGGAACTGGAGATATGGACGTCCCTAGTTTCACCCGTTGAACCATCCTGAGCACTTCAAGAAGCTCTTAAGTCCGACAGTATCTATAGGTATATCATCTAGATCTCCTGGGTCCCTAAAGAAATCAGAGCCCAGTGTTGGTTTCCGCTTGTTCGCCAGGGCGGAGCAATTATTGCAGAGAAAGTGTTCTATGGATTCCTCCTGCTCTTCATTCACACAGCTCCTGCAGAAGTCACTAGTCGCAACCTTCGGTCTCACTGCATGTCTTCCAATCAGACAGTGCCCCGTCATGATGAATGCAAGTAATGAGACGTCGGGTCTTGATGGCTTGATAGCAGTGTGTGTGAAACCTTCAGATATAGGCGAGGCCACATCTGTCTGGATTGATTACAGCCTCGTTTAGACGCCCACCTACTATTTGCTGCTAAATATTCTCTATCTCGCATTAAGAGCTTGCTAGTGGCTAGAGGCAGGCCAACGGACTCTAACACGGCTGGAGTCTGTAAGGTCATCCTTAGTCTTTCCAGCTCGTCTGGCCACAGTTCCTTGATTATTTAATTTTGAGCCGTCAGTGTAGAAGTCGACATACAGTCTTGTACCAGGAGTTCTACATTTCCTTGTATCTCTATCTGGTATAAGTAAATGGTACTTCTTGTTGAACAATGGCTCAGCTAGAGTGTAGCCTATGCTGTCTGTTATGTCAGATACCATATTAAGGATTACACTGTGAAAATAACCACTGTTCGACCACTGTGACAGCTCTCTTAGTCTTACTGCTGTAGCTGCGGAAGTCTGCATACTAATTGTGTCCAGGAGTAGTAAATGTAAAATTACATTTAGTGCATCGGATGGAGTGGTGCGGAGGGCACCAGTGATGCACAGACTAGTCATCCTTTGGACCTTGTCCAGTATCCTACAGTATGTGGACTTCTCCAGAGGCTTCCACCAGACGATAACTTCATATAACATTATCGGTCCTGCTACTGCTGTATACAAGTACAACCAGTGAACAATGCGATTCTTTAATACCCATTGATTCCCTACTACTAGCAGAGTTTAAACTAGGCTGTACGAGCTGACAAGACGAACATCGCAGTAAATGCAACCAATTGAGGTGTCTATATCAGACACGGTTAAGAAAATTGATGATCGTTGGCCGGATGTACGTGAGCTAGCTGAAATGACTGCCACTTCAAAAAGTACTATACATTGTATATGTATAATCACCGAAAATTTGAAGATGAGAAAGGTGTGTGCAAGATAGGTGCCGCTTGCTGAATAGAGAAAAAACAGCGCCGTAAAGATGTTTCAGTAGAGGGTTAGGCAATGTTTCATCGCAATAAAGCCGAATTTTTACGCCGATTTATAACCATTAGACATGGGTCCACCACTTTACACCTGACACTGGAGGATTGAATGGTATGGAGGTAAGAATATAAACGCATTAAAGGGTCATTTATATGGGAGATACTAGAAGAGGCGTGGTTACTTGATCGATTTCTCCTCGATGTTGTAAAGATTTATAGAATAATGTAAGGTATAAAAACCTAAACTCACTAATAACAAATTACAAAGGATTGATTGAATTTAACAAAAACATCCGTCAATTCGTAAGGAAAGGTCGAGAAAGAGGGCGGTAATAGGTTCAGTGTTCATACTGTCGACTTACTTTGGCAAACGTTGAACGTGTGTCATTGTTATTGTTAGCAAATCTTAATCTTATACACGGAGCCATTTTTTTAAGTTTGGAAATAGAAAATAGTCTGAGGAAGCTAAATCTGGAAAAAAAAAAAATCTGGAAAAGGAAGCTAAAGTGCGTGATGAATCAACTCCAACTTTAATTCACTAATTTGGCCGCCATCGCAATGGTGAATGCATGAACTGAACTGAACTTTATTGTCTTGATAACACAATGCTTTCCTTTTCGCCAAATGCGGCAATTTTTCCATAATTTCATCATCTAAATGCTTCAATAAATTAGCATAATATTTGCCGTTGATATTTGATGTTTTTCCTTTCGGAAGAATAAAAATAATCCCACTCGCATCCCAAAAAAACAGACGCCATGATCTTGCCGGCAGATGGAACCGTCTTATCCTTATTTGGACACTATTCTCTCATTCCAGTCCACTACTTTGACTGTTACTTTGTCTCAGATGTGAAGTGGTGGACTCATGTCTTATCCATGGTTTCAAATCGGCGCACAAATTCGGCTTTGTTGCAGTGAAACATCGCCAAACCAACCAAACTCTACTAAAACATTTTCACGACGCTGTTTTTGCTGCATTGAAAGCAAGCGCGGCATCCATCTTGCGCACAGCTTTCTTATCTTAAAATTAATGTGGAGCACAATGCCTATAATTTCAGCTGCTTACGTACCTTCAGCCGATGATCATCCAATGCCATTTTGTGAATTTTCTTAACCGAATCTGAACACCTCAATTGGTTGACCATTTCGATGTTCGTCTTGGCAGCTCGTACGGCCTCGTTTAAACTCTGCAACTTAATATGTTAAAGTCGCAAATGAAGGAGCGGACTCTCCCAGAGTAGAATCTAACTCGACTTTTATTTTGGTTGGGCGGAGACCTTTCAAAAGGAAATATTGAATTACAAAACGTTGCCAATTTTATTTATGTTTACAAATTAACTGAGATCGTTAACTTTTGATGGCTCAAATGAAAATACTAAACAACGTGGACCCTTTAAACTTAAAACATATGTTTTATAAGGTTGCCACTTTTCATCAAAATATTTTTTTTTTTTTTTCAAACTATTGGCTCCATCTATATGTCAGGTCGGTTGGGTTTGGGAGCTCACTCTTAAACCTCGTATGATCGATATTGTACCTTACATTTTAATCAATTCGCCAATATTAATACAAAACAATAATGACCGAAGCATTGTAGTGGAAATCATTGAGGAAAATTACTTTTGTTCATGTAATCTTCCTAAATCGATCAGAAAATGCTTATGGTTTTCTAATTACCCGTATTTTACTGTCCATTATTGGCACAAAAAAAAAAGAAAACTCATTTAATTACATATGTATTGACTCGTCTATAGATTTTCTTCCTTCAATCTAAGTATTTCCAATAATAATTAACTGCATCCTTTATTATTCAAGTGTAATAAACGAGAATTCCTAATTGAGATCTACGTGTATCGCATGAGCGATATTTATTTCTAATTTCAATTAAATCACCTATAATGCCCATTTACCTTCATATCGCCTATGTAGTAATCAAAATAATGTCAGTTGGTTGATTTTAATGTGTTTTTGCTTTGTAAATATAAATTAGTAAGCTGCGATACGTTGAATTTTTACTAACAAATGCGAGCATCCAGACACAGAGAAGCTTCGAATAATGCAAAATTTTGTAAAATCGATTTCGGCGATTTATACTTTATGCAATTTTGTTGAGTAAAGAAGTTTCCATTATATTTAGAAAAAGAATTTCTGTTGCGGAAATGTTGCAGAATAACTGCCGTGAACCGAGGGCATGGTAAAGAAAAGCTTATAGGTGGAGCAAGCATTTCAAAAAAAAAGGCCAAGAACGAGTTGAGGACAAAGAGCGTCTCGGACAACAGCAGAAATTTCAATTACAAAGATAATCGAATATTTATTTTCGAGTTTGTTTTAAAACTAATCGGTTGCATAAAGCAAAAATAATTCATGAATAAAATGTACATACGAGATCAATTATTTAGTAATGTTTGTAAAGTACGTATCATAATTTATCAATTTGGTCCATTAAAGAGAGTTCGTCTCAAATGGATATTACGGGGCAGTCCTATGAGGTTTTTGTCTTGGCTGATCCCACAATGTCTCTCATTTTTTCTGATAATTGGAAAACCAACTATGTAACTACATTAAATTTAATCCTGTAATTAAATTACATTCGTAGCTACCACTATCGGCAATAATACGGAAAAACATTTCGATAGAAGCTGTATTCACTATAGATATGAATAGCATGTTATAAATTTTATAAATTATACAAATTTTGTAAATTTTCTATAATATTTTGATTTCTCATGAATACCTTTGTTCCATGGAACATGTTCTAAAACATGCTTAATCGGTTGTTACCTAAGAAATTGCTCTGGAATATGTGACAGTTGCAACAAGTTCTAACAAGTTTTCCTGGATGTCTACTGATGAAAGAAGTTATATCCAACAAGTTCAAGAATTAGTCATCCAATGACAACTGGGGTTTTGCTGATGATGTTGGCATTTCAATCGAATCAGTTAGTTTTAAAACAGTCGATGTTAAAACATGGTTTGGGTCCCAGATGTATCAAATTTTCGGTAAATATCAGAAATATTAATTTCTTCAGAAAAAGATTGTTAAAGATTGTTGTTTCTTCAGAGAAGAAAGCTAAAGTCTTTGAAGAGATGATTTTGGGAACATTTGTTTTTACTGTTTATTTTTTTTTGCAGACTGTTTGTTACAAATTTTTAAATTTCGTTTTTGTAGGCACGATTCTTTCATTCCAGTCCGCCACTTTGACTGTTCCTTTGTCTCAGATGTTAAGTGGTGGACCCATGCCTCGTCAATGATTATAAATCGACGCAAAAATTCGGCTTTATTGCGGCGAAACATCGCCAAAAACTCTAATGAAACATCTTCACGACACTGTTGTTGCTCTATTGAAAGCAAGCGCGGCTTTCTCATCTTCAAATCTTCGGTCAATATACAATGTATATAGGTAGATGTCTTTTTGAAATGCCTATCATTTTAGCTAACTCACGCACCTTCAGCCGACGATCATCTAATACCATTTTGTGGATTTTCTTAACCGTGTTTGGCGTGGATACCTCAAGTGGTCGACCACTACGAAGTTCGTATTGGCAGCTCGTACGATCCCGTTTAAACTGTGCTACCTAATATTTTACAGTCGTAAATGAAGGAGCAGACTCCCTCAAAGTAGAATTTAGCTCGGCTTTAATATTGATTGAATTGAGACCTATCAAAAGTATATATTGAATCACATAACGGTGACCAAATTTTTCCATATATTTTAATTCACTTTAATTCACCGTTTAATTTTGATGGCTTAAATAAAAATACTAAACAATGTGGCGCCTTAAAACTTAAAACATATGTTTTATAAGGTTACCACTTTTATTTTACTGTTTATTTTTTGCTGACTTTTTTTTGCAAATTTTCAAAGTTTGCTTTGCATCTTTACAATCAGATTGGAGGCAAGAATATCCGTCTATCAGACAGATCGTTTCTTTGAATAGGAAAACGAAATTTTGCATGCCCCGAAATAGATAGGTATGGTCGGTCGTAGCATGATGATTATAATACTTTGTGGTTTCGAACCCCGATCCAACCACCTTTCAGTATTCGAGTGGCAATGACTTTGATGCAAATACTTTGAGTAGTCGAATAATCGATAGGTCTAGTAAATCTTTTATAAACTGACGTTCAGAATCTCGTTAAGTGAGTGTAAAATAGAATGGGGATAAGCTTACTGAATCTGGGAAAGTCTCCTATAGTTCATCTAAGGAATGCAAGGAGATTCGTTTCAATAATATATAGGTCGTAGGTACGTATATGAGCAAAACTGGTCCATTACAAGAAGCTTTCTCTTATAATTGCCAGAAACACTTTCAGAAAACCTGACTTTTTCAGTAACTTTCTCAGAAAAGGTTTCCAAATGGGGCAGGTAGATATCGAAATGGTAAAGAATATGCTGTGGTTAAGATATTATGAAACTGTTCTTTTACCCAAAAGGCCTTTATATGACAAAATGTTTGAAATATAACATTATTCAAATGTTCACCGCACTTTCAAACTGTGGTTCAAATCGTAGAGATTCAATTTTCAATGACTCTGCTGGATTGCGATTGCGTTTATCAACGTTAGATTGCGATTGCTCAACGATTTAAGAAAACCTCACATGAAAAAGTCTAGCGGGGTCAAATCATTCGATCTCAATGGGCAATTTATGTCATCTCACATCGGTTATGCAGAATGTCCATTGTGGCATTAGCTATGTGGCACGTATCGCAATCCTGCTGAGATCGCATAGGTGTAAGCGACACCTATATCGTTCAACTTGAACTAAAAGAAATTGATTATCATAGATTTGTAGCGATCGCCGCTGACTTTGATTGTCTCAAAGAGATTCGGACAAGCGATATGGCCGGCTCAAAATCGGCACCAAATGGTAACTTTTTGTGCATACATTGCCACCTAGTGAACTTCGTGTTTGATTGGCGTTGTTCTATATAATGCAAATTTGTTTGTTAAAAAAGCTATTTATCCAAAAACGCGGCTAGTCGCTGAAGATGAGTTTTCGCCTAAAACTGGGCTCTTCTTCGAAATGTTTCAAACACAGCACCGTCAGCGAATAAACGGCGTGATTCATGATTGTTGATTTTGAGCTCCTGGTTCAATTGGTAATGGTACAATTTTGCCCAAATAGGTACCTACGATCTATATATTATTGAAACGAATATCCTTGCATCCCATGAATGAAGTGTGAGAGACCTTCTTAGATTCATTAAGCTCATCCCCATTCTATTTGACGGTTGCAGGCACAAGTTTCGACTCAAAATTCATCAAATTGAAAGTCCAAGTTCTTGTGCGAGGAATCGACTGCCGATTTAGCGTTTCTGTAAAGCTATTTTATTGTTAATTTACCGGACCGATCGTCTTCTGTTTGGCCACCAGATGTTGGATAGTCGGCTTTGAAAGGCCTTCGCATCTACGGAAAATGGAATCCATTCGCGTATCTCCAGTGTATTTTCAAACTTGTCTGCAAATTCTGTTCAATTATTCAATTTGAAAGGATGATTTAATATCAGTGACTGGATAACAAATAACAGATTTGGCAGAAGTCGCCAGAACAACATAGCCGCTATAGACGTTTAACATCGATGCGTTCTATTTGAAAAATCTGTTATTACCTATATATCCGTAGAATGCACCAATTTTGCTGAATAAGTTTTCTCCAATTGCGTTTGTTGACGTTGTGCTGTATGTTTTTAAATTCATGTAAGATAACCTTTGAGGTCTATAAACCCATTTGATTATTTAAACTTGAAACTTGAACATTTCTTTTTCCCCATCCTCCTTGACATCCTCGCGTGTATACTATTAGGTATGTACATAAAGTACACACGTGTTCGCTTAATGTGGCGCCTTCGGTATGCGTTTTGCAAGTTTAAAATGTGGTTTCCATGTAAACGGCAACATATGTTGCAAACACTAATATCTTCAGGATTCTTGTGAAAGCATTTTTGGAAATTGGAATGTTTCTTTAAATATATGATCGTACTTTAAATTATGCCTTAAATTTAGTTATTCAAGAACCTCATCGTTTTCGTTTTCAAGTAAAGTGAACTATAACATACATAAAACTATAATTTCGAAAATTTTTTATTTCATTGTAATGCCTGAACCTTGTCATTATATATGAAATACAGTGTCTTTTAAATGATAGCTTCTGGATTGGTTGCAGCAGTGCATCCTTTTAAGGTGATTTAGGGAAAAATATGGTCACTTTTTCGGGATACAATAGCTTTTTCACAATCACTTCTGGGTTCTCCCAGCCCCATATGCGACAATTTTGTTTGTTGATGTAACTAACGAGTGAGAAATGAGTTTCATTGCTAAAGAAAATTTTGTTCAATTGAAAGTCCACGTTTGACTTACCACTTTTATAGTAAGTTTTAGCTATTTTTATGCGTTTTCCGGTTGTTAAACGATCCATATTCGTAAATAACAAGCCTTTCGCTACAAAAATAACACTGCAGATGACATTTATTTAACAGCTGACAGCCTTGCCAGACCAGCGGTTTTGAAAACACTAAACTGATAACTCTATATATACTCAGTCATTCTTTGGTGAGTTGGTTTTATTGCTTCCTTTCTGGATGAATTCAAATTATATTAAAACATTTCCTTTCCGATTGGTAGCAGTAATTTTGTAACAGTAATTTTATCGAGTTTCTGGTAGAAAATTTTGGATGGGAGTGGAGCTAAATGCTCCGATTGCAAATCTTGCTGCAGAATGGTATGTGGTTTGAATTTTACTTAATCATAAATTGAAAGAGCATATTCCAGTGGGTAGTTCTGAAAGTTCGTTTGGTTAATTTGTTAGTTCACCAAACGTCACTTCTCATGACGTAGAGTTTCTTCAAACACTATCATAACTTTCTTCCGAAAACTTCTCTAAGCTGTTTACATTTGTCTACTTGTGTTCTCGTTATAGTCGTAAGTGGTTATATCGTTTTAAAACAAGTTTTAAAACGTGAAAAAAATTAACGAAAAAGAGCATTTTAGGATACTATGATGTATTATTTCCGAAAAAAAAAAATGGCTGCTGAAGACAGCCGAAAAATTAAATCAGTTTATGAAGAAAACAGACCGAATGAAAGAACTTGCCAGAAATAGTTTAAAAGATTTACTACGGGCGATTTCTCCGTAATAGATGCTCCTAGATAATTAATGTTAATCTAATCTAACAGTTAATCTAAAAAATCAGGCTCAGCCTTTCATGGGGTCATAAAAGACCTCGGATTTGTGAGCAACCACGATGTGTGGCTACCTCACTCTCTCGCTGAGACCTCACACTGCCTTGAGGACCCATCAGAGACCGTCAAAGCTTGGATGGGAAGTTTTATCTCACCTATCGTACTCTCCAGACCTCGCAACGTCCGACTATCACCTATTTCGCAGTCTGAGCCAACCACTTGAAGAATTTGAATTTCCATAACGACAAAGAAGTGAAAAATCGAATTGAACGCTTTTTTTTAGCAAATTTTATGAAGGAGGAATTAAAAAGTTCGCGGAGAGGTGGGAAGAAGTTTTTAAAAAAAGGGAGAGATTATTTAATAAAGGGTGCCCCAATAAGAACGCAAGATTTAAGTTTTAAATAAAATACAGATATTTAAAAAAAATCGTGAAACTTTATTATATCGTAAAGTAGACAGAATGAAGTTATGTATGGAACAACACATCGGGCAGATAGCCGCCGCGACTTTGCTGGCACACACGCGATCTTTTAATGAAATTTTCAATGATCGTTTTGCATAAATGCCGCGGTATTTCATTAATGCAGCGTCCAATTTCCTCTTTTAAGACTTGAGTCGTCGTCGGCTTATTCGCTTAACCATTGACTTCAAAAAACTCCAAAGAAAAAAGTCTAATGGTGTTAAATCGCACGATCTAGGCGGCCAATTCTGGTCTCCAAAACGCGAAATAACATAGCCGGGAAATGACTGATGCAGCAATTGAATTGTTTCTCTGGCTGTATGACATGTGGCGCCATCTTGTTGAAACCACATGCCCTCCACATTCATTTCTTCAATTCTAGGCACGAAAAAACTGGTTATCATTTCACGATACCGAATACCATTGACTGTCTTTTGTTCTTGTTGGGACACCCTTTAGATTAAAATAATTGTTTTCTTGTACAGAAATTTTGTAAACATTTTTTTTTTTAACTGAATGAACTTTCGGAACCACCGGATATTTTAGACACTACCAATGATTTAATGATATTTATTATAGTCCGTAGATGTGAATTAGAGTTGTGGATGGAATTTTAAAATGTTTCATAGGGATTTACAGGGATTGTCGTGTCTGGCACCTATTCAGCTAGGCAGGCAGACAGATGTCGGCCAATCGAAATAAAATGCGTTTTATGGCATTTGATCAAAAGAAACTTGGTACTTTAACCGTTTCCTTCTTAGTATTACATGTTTCCCGTATCAAATGATGCATTCATTCCTTCATTCCTTCAGGCGAATGTTTATAAGATGGACTTTTTATTTGCCTTTTTTTCCATCCAGTAATCGGGCGTCTAGATGATGCCGCAGACTGCATTCTGTAGCAGAGGATATATAAACTTAAACTCTAATTTTACTTTAATAGCTAAGGAAAGAGAAGCATATTGAACAGAATGAAGAACCAAAAACATTTCAAAATTTAATTTAATTTAAAATTTATTGCCATTCTTACTGGTTTTTTTGTCCGTTATCCTTACTTGAATAGTACGATATGTAAATAAATTTATCAGGTGGCACTGAAATGTTTTTAATAATCACGAATTGTTTATTCTCATAAATAAAAGAGTGTTTAAAATGCAATATCCTGCAAGTACTCACTCACTTAGAATTAATCAGGTCGTTCAGACGGAATTGTCCGTAGCAGAAACACATGGCCGGATCTGTTTCAATGAACTGAAAAATCATACAACCAATTTGGATAATTTTTTAATTCGCATGTAAAATAATCAATATTAAGAGGATTTCATTACATATCGTATTACCATCAAAATGCTTATAGTTTTTAATGGAAAAAACCTCTGACATCTCAATTGTAAATGGCTCTGACTGAAATTACTTAACACCGATGACATTTTATGAGTCACAACGCTGACTCAACACCAGCAAAATAGCATAATGAATTCATGTGGCGAATGTTATTGCACTTGTTTGTCACAATATTATGGATTATTAATGAATGTTGCTTTGCAATTGTAACAGTTGCAGAAATTGCGTAGCATAAAGAGAAACAGTCGTGATTGTGATTTTTGCAGCTGTGGCAAAATCAGAAATGCCATTTGGCGATAGAATTCTCCTCCCATTGCAAGCCATAATGGCAAAGCTGTGAAGTTTTTTTTTTTTTGTTGACTTACGTAGTATAAACAAAAACGCAAGTGCATTGAAATTGAAAAAATACGAAGACGGTCCTAAAACTAGCCGACCTGACGTATAGATGGTGCCAGTAGTTTGAAAAAAATATATATTTTTATGAAAAATGGCAACCTGTAAACCTTCACTACAAGTCACTACAAATCTATGATAATCAATTTCTTTTAGTTAAAGTGGAACGATATAGGTGTAAGCGACATGCGATCCCAGCAGGATTGCGATTTGTGCCACATAGCAAACGCCACAATGGACATTCTGCATGACCGATATGAGGATATGGTTATCTCTCATAGAGATGACATAAATTGGCCATTGAGATCGAATGATTTGATCCCGCTTTTTCATGTGAGGTTTTCTAAAATCGTTGAGCAATCGCAATCCAACGTTAATAATCGCAATCCAGCAGTGTCATTGAAAATTGAATCTCTATGAACCACAGTTTGAAAGTGCGGTGAACATTTGAATAATGTTATATTTCAAACATTATGTCATATAAAGGCCTTTAGAATAAAAGTACAATTCCATAAATATCTTAAACACAGTATATTTTTTACCATTTTGACGTCTATCCACCCCGTTTCGAAACCTTTTCTGAGAAAGTTACTGAAAAATTCAGGTTTTCTGAAAGTGTTTCTAGTCATTATAACAGAAAGTTTTTGCAATGGGCAAATTTTGCTCATTAACGTATCTATTATTATTATTATTGAAACGAATCTCCTTGCATTCCTTAGAAGAACTATAGGAGACTTTCCCAGATTCAGTAAGCTTATCCCCATTCTATTTTATAATCACTTAAAGAGATTCTGAACGTAAGTTTGTAAAAGATTTACTAGACTTATCGATTATATGACTGCTCAAAGTATTTGCAATGAAAGTGACTGTCATTCAAATACTGAAAGGTGATAGGATCGGGGTTCGAAACCACGAAATATTATTATCACCATTATGTTACGACAGATCATACTTATCTATTACCGGGCATGAGAAATTTCGTTTTCCTGTTTAAAGAAACGCTCTGCCTGATAGACGGACACTCTTGCCTCCAATCTGATTGTAAAGATGCAAAGCAAACTTTGAAAATTTGTAAAAAAAAGTCAGCAAAAAATAAACGGTAAAATAAAAGCGGTAACCTTATAACACATATGTTTTAAGTTTCAAGGCGCCACATTGTTTAGCATTTTTATTTGAGCAATCAAAAGTGAAAAAAGTGATCTCAGTGAATTTGTAGAAAAAATTGGTCGCCGTTATGCAATTCATATTTCCATTTGTTGATTCTCAGTCCAATCAATATGAATCCTATGAATGAATCAATATTAAAGCCGAGATATATTCAACTCTGGGAAAGTTTGGTCCTTCGTTGACGACTGTAAAATATTGGATAGCAGTTGGGTAGCTTAAACGAGGACGTACGAGCTGCCAGGACGAACACCGTAGTCGACCAATTGAGGCGTCCACGCCAGACACGGTTAAAAAAATCCACAAAATTCCATTGGATGATCGTCGGCTGAAGGTGCGTGAGCTAGCTCAAATGCTAGGAATTTCGAAAGGTGCTATACATGGTATATTGACTGAAGATTTGAAGATGAGAAAGCTATGATGGGTGCCGTGCCTGCTTAAAATAATGCAAAAGCAACATCGTAAAGATGTATGTATCAGTAGAGTATTCAGTCATGTTTCATCACAATAAAACCGAATTTTTGTGTCGATTTAAAATCGCGGATGAGACATGGGTTCACCACTTCACACCAGAGACAAAGAAACGGTCAAAGCAGTGGACTGGAATGGGAGAATCGTGTCCAAAGAAGGCACAGACGGTTCCATCAGCAGTCAAGTTCATGGCGGCTGTTTTTTTGGGATACTCGTGAGATTATTTTGATTGATTATCTTCAGAATGGAAAACCAGCAAACATCAACGATGAATATTATACTAATTTATTTGCAGCATTTAAGTGATTAAATTATAGGAAAAAGTCCCCATTTGGCGAAAAAGAAAGTGTTGTTTCATCAAAATAATGCTCCAGTTCACACATCAACTATTGCGATGGCCAAAATTAATGAATTCAAATTCGAATTGCTTTATCACGCATCTTATTCGCCAGATTTAGTATTTTCTATTTCCAAACTTAAAAAAATGGCTTTTTAACAAAAGATTTCCCAACAGCGAGAAGCTGGAGTCTGCGGTTGATGGCAATTTTAAGGATTTTTACAGCTCTTACTATAAATAGGGTATAAAAGCTATTGAATATCGTTGGAAAAAATGTATCGAGCTAAAGGGAGATTATGTTAAAAAATAAAGAAAGTTTTTTTTTTCCAATTTTTTTGTGTTTTCTTTGTTAGGTCGGCTAGTTTTGGAACCGCCCTTGTAAATTATGAACTTTCCTCGATTAATATTGAGTGGTTCTACGTTAGAATTTATATTATGCTCAGAAGAATTTGTATCTGAAATTTAATATTCCTTCGGTGTGATGGTGGTGTATTGGATATAAAATTTTAGCGAGTTGATTTGTCTAAAGTTTTCAATCATTGCCAAACAAGGATACGATTTTAGGTAAAATTAAAATTAAAATGTTCATCAAAATACAAATTCCCTTGCATTTCATGAATCAAATGTTGAAGAGCTTCTCATGTTTAATGGGCTAAATAGATTACATTTTATTTACTAACTGTTATGGCAATTGGAATAGACATAGGCATTCTTGTCTATTATGATTGCAAGTAGCGAATAATCAAATTCGTTTCGGTCTTCGATTATTCTTCTCCATTTCGTTGCTCAAAATATTGACAGTATTTCAAAAGCTTGGTCCTTCCAATGGAATTTTGGTTAGCCTCTTCTGCACTGCTCATCGAATTCGTCGTCAAAGACTTTTCACGCTGGAGCATATGAATCTATAAGCGCAACACGACAAGTCGGCCCACTCGCTATATTTTGATGAGCTTCACTATGTCCATGTTAGTGTATAAGTCGTACAATTCAATATTCGTACTATGCCTTGCTATCAGTAGACAACGATTGATGTATTTAATTCCCGGAGTAGTTTCCTTTAAAAACTCATAGAACTGATTCATTCTCTAGTGTCAACACCAAGGATTCTGAAGGTTTTGAGGATTCTGGGTTTTTCTCCGCCAAGAAAGATTGCTTAGTCCATAGTAACATCTACTCGCAAACAGCCTTAAGATTAGAAGAAAATTTCCAGGCTGACATTATTAATTTCATACATAGCGGAGCCGGGACAGACGTATTCAACTACCACTCCAAAGTTACAGATGCCGGCGTTCACCCAACATGCCAAAAGAGTAGACTGTTTGTTTGTTGAAATAAATTACTTGGTTTTGTTTTTGTTTATCGCAGGACCCATTTTTGCTGATTCATTTTCAATGCTTGAGAAGGCTGCAGTAACACATCGCTTATTTCTACCCACTTAACCGCAGTATTTTCTCCTAACATACTCAGTATGTTGAAGAGTACGCACAATAGGTCGTCGCTTCGTTTTAAAATGCTTGAAATTATTGACTATGAGTTTTGCTTATCTTCACTAATGATCTCCTGTCAGTGAGTGTCATTCTTTAAAAACGTATAGGCTCTGCAGGAATGCCATAAACGGCCATTCCTTCATACAGCGTTTGTCTTATTGATCTGTAGAAGGTGGTTTCGTAGTCGGTGGCGTGTTTTTATCTGTTTTTATTGAATTTTCTTGAGATCTTGCAGTAGAGTGAAACTCTAGCCAGTTGCCAATTAACTAGATGCATGAAGTTGTAGTGCACGAGTAGTCTCGCATTTTTTGAACGCAGGACATTAAACATTTAGATTCCAGTCATCGGGCATGCATTCCTTAAACTATTTTCTGTTATACAAATTTTAGATTGTTACTGTTTTACATCGTCTCCGGCGTAATTATTCTTCAAGAACTTCTTTCAAAATGAAATACGAAATAGAACAAAATCTCCCGCAAGTCCAAGAAACATTCAGTACGTAATACCCACTTTTCACTATTGTCAAAAATAGAATTACAACAATCTGTTTGTTGTGCTAAATTGCTGTAATACGCGAACAAAAGGACACCAACATTGAAAAGTTAAATATGACGCTTCACAATCCAATGCTGTTAGCCATTTTTTTCCACCCCAGTGACAACGAGAATTCAGAAAATAAAACTACTTACAAGGAAACCCACATTTACGTCAGCAGCCCAAGGAGAGATCTGCAAAGGACAATGCAGCGAATACAACACCCTGGCAGCTCGCCTCTGAGTCTCGAGTGAAATGTGCTCATTTTATGTTGCCACATTTTATTGCAGCAAAAGCCATTTAAATAAATGTTTGGACTATTTTATGTCGGTTTGTATTCGCAAACTCCTGGACATCCGGCCATCAGAGATGAAGAAAAAGTGGACAACGAGAAAAGCATAAATTGACATTAGGGGTTGTTTAAGTAAATTTGCAGCTCATTTTTCTTCGTTTTGCGGCGGTAATATTTTATATATTTGTCTTTATAGCACTTTGGGAGACGGTTTTCTAATGAAATCTACGGCGCAATTTTGAATCTAGGAATTTTGGTATTTGACTACTTTGTCATCGTTAAAGTATGTAGGTGGAGATGTAAATTAATGCATTAATCTTGTTTTTAGTAAAACAACTAAAAGTAATCTTATTGAATAGAAGACATATTATTAAAAATTATTATTTTCTGTAACTTTATGACACATCCTTTATGTTGAGGACGAAGTGGTGGCACGCTTGTTATCGCTGCGGCTGTAGCTTGCCGGCAATGGGGGATTCTTTTTCGTCAGATCTTCACATTTTTGAATTTCGGGCCTAAACAAAACTAGTTATAACAGTCACCAAACAAATACACATTCACAAAAAGAAATATTAATGGGAATTTAGCGACTTCAAAGTGCGTTTTTCTAAATTTGCACGGACGAACATTCGAAGAAATGGACAGACACTCTTACACGGCATTCAGGACGCAGGATTTTCAGTCCGCAGAACTTAGGCGGTAATTGTTCAGCACAGGCAGCTCTCCCCTCATGACATGTTGTAGTCAATCACTCACCAAATTCACGTACTACATTTCAACTAAAAAAAGAGAACACTTAGCACATTTTGTGCTGTAAAGAAAATATTCTTTTTTTTTTGGCTTCTCAAATTAACTTCTGTTTTTAAGTCCTTCAACTAAAATTTTAGCAAATGGTTGTTTTTTTATATCCTCATATAGTATGTATTATTTATAGTTATTTATTTATTTTTCTATTTATTTATTAACTCATCTATTATTAATTTATTGATTATTTTATTCAGTCATTTGTTTATTAGTTTAATTAGTATTATTATATAAAAGGTTTACATGTTTCAAGTTTTGTCTAAAAAAAACGTGGCCAGGTTTCTTTAGCTTATTAAATTATTTTGATTCGTTTTAGTTTATGATCCTTTTTTTGGTATAGACTCCGGTCGGTAATATCAGTGTTTTTTTAAGTTTCTTCTGGCACTATTGTGAAAAACGTAACAATCACCAACATTACACAAGACATCACAGTGTTATATTTGAGTTTTACCTATTTGCAACGGTTTCGGGGTAATTAATTTCGATTGATGAGCAACCAAAAGACGACGTTGCCAGCATCTCGATACAATGGAAGTCTTCTCTGTCCACGTTGCGACGTGTTCCAAAACAACGTCGAATTGCCCTCTCTTGTCTACGGTTTCAATCTCGCTATCGTATCGCACTGGCGCCTTTACAATTTTCCACGATTTTCGTCTTCAGTGATCCACTCTCCTGTACCTAACTCTTCCACGTTTTTCGCCCTAATGCCGAATCGAAAAGAATTTAGGTTACAAGAACCTTTTCCTATTTCCCTTATTTCCAAATTCGACACGTGCATTTTGGATTCATTTTGCATTCAGCTATTTGATGTCCAATTGTTCATAGAGATACAGACAGCTGTTCTGTCTTGGCACATGGTTGCATGTCTCCATTCTGACAGTTTAATGCATTGCCAACTACTGTAACTGTCATTACATTCAAAAGATTGTCACCTTGTCAAACTCGTATCAAACCAGCCGTCACAACTTTTATTTCCACATTTTTTCAGTTTAAAATGAACCGTATCTTTACTACTCACGGTCACTACACAGCGTAATGTAAAATTGTATCAGTTGGTAAAACCCACAAGCAAAATTTTGTTTCAAATTGATGAAAAGGCATTTAAAGTCAATATTTTCTCTATTTTTCTATACAGATTCAAAATCATGTTATACTATTAAATTTATAATTTAAAGTTTTATATTGTTAGACCTTGATAAATAACTGATAGTTTTTATTTGAAAATATGCTTGTTGGCGCCCTTTAGAAAGCATCAGCTCTACTCGCATTAAACCATTTTCTGTTCAGAAGCTGATGCATGATAATCAAAATACACCAGCTTGTCCATTTCATTCGTATTACTGCTTAAATTCTACTTTTGGTCTCACTGAACGGGAACTGCTGCTTAACGACGATTCGTAACATCAGTTTTAGAACTTTTCACAACTCACTTTTACGTACTCTTTAGAATGCATCAGCTCTCCTCGCCAGTACTAGTTGAAAATGAAATTATTATACATATTCTGAAAACCAAATATCGGAAATTAATTATTTCATTTCATTTATTCATAAATCGTGATGCAGGGAAACCAAAAAGGTCAAATATATAACATCACAAATAAAATATAAAATTCTTTAATACAGGGTGGCGCAATAGAACGTGCATATTGCATCATCTTTTTTTGCTGGGTAGAAAAAGCGCGGGCGGGGGGGCGCCTACATCGTTGGGTTGGCGGGCTCATGGAGTTTTAGTCGCTATGAATCACTTCGACGGGAAGCGACGCGCATTTTGCGTGCGCGCATTTTACGAGAACTCTCGTTCATATATTGCTACTAGGCGACTATATTGTGCTGAATATGGACTACGGCGAATTAGTGAAGCTCCGAGTGCTAATTTAATTAAAATATGGGTAAAACGTTTTGAAGAGACCGGTTCAACATTTAAACCACAAGCAAATGGTCGCCCAAGAACATCTTGGACCGAAGACAATGTTGAGAGAGTTATGGAGTCAGTACGAGGAAATCCACAAATGTCGACTCGCAAGAGATCGTCTGTCTTACAATTATCGCGACGAAGTTTGCAACGAATTTTAACATTAGATCTTAAACTGCATCCATATAAGCTGCAATTAACACAAAAGTGGAAAGAGTCTGACTTTATAGCAAGGCTAGAATTTGCTAATGAAATGCTTAATCGATTTTCCAATTTTGACAATATCCTTTTCTCCGACGAGACCCATTTCCTCATGAATGGGTTCGTAAACCGTCAAAATTGTCGTTACTGGAACAGTGAAAATCCGAAAATCAAACACCAGAAACCATTGCATAGTCCTAAAGTGGCAGCATGGGCAGCAATCTCTGGCAATCTCTGGGAATAATTGGTCCTTTTTTCTTCGAAAATGCGCGGGGCCAAAACGTCACGGTTAATACGGAACGCAGTGTTGAGATGTTGGATGGATTTTTGGCTCCAGAAATTGAAAGTTCAAGAATAGTGAATTCCAGGACTTGGTTCCAACAAGATGGAGCTATCTGTCACACATCAAATGACTCCATGGCGGTGGTGAAGCAGATGATCCCTGGCAGACTGATTTCGAAAAGAGGTGATATTCCATGGCCCCCACGTAGTCCAGACTTGACGCCTCTTGACTTTTTTTTGTGGGGATACCTAAAACAAAAAGTCTACTGTAATAATCCAAGAAACATCGTTCAGCTCAAGGAGAATATCCGTGGTGAAATGATAGCCATTACACCAGTATTACTGATGAAAGTTTTCAATAATTTTCGTTCGTGGTTAGAGGAGTGTCGTCGTAGAGAGGGTCACCATTTAGATGGTGTTATTTTAAAAAAATTAACTCCATTTATCACTCTACAATGCCTTAGATTTATTTTAACCATACCTTTTGTATTTATTT
Organism: Philornis downsi; assembly: GCA_019455685.1. Lineage (NCBI taxonomy): Eukaryota > Metazoa > Arthropoda > Insecta > Diptera > Muscidae > Philornis > Philornis downsi. The sequence continues at coordinate 639,382 of JAHXMU010000563.1, forward strand.
TTTAATCTATTTTTTAATTATGCACGTTCTATTGCGCCACCCGTACAATATTAAATATCCAGTGGCCCAAGTTAAGGCCCAAATGCCCAAGTCCAAGTCAACTTGGCTATACCAGGGGGTCCACTGGAAATCGCATTGTAATATGCCCAGTGTGATAAGTACACCGTGGGTAAGGCCTTCGCGACGAGACTCACGTTAAACCCCCCCGTGTACTCTGTCTGAACGGCTTCTATGGGCTACAGACGAGCTGGGAAAAAGGCCGCATTTGATGAACAATAAAGTGTTGTTTTATCCAGAAAATGCTCCAGTACACACATCTACTATTGCGATAGTTAAAATTAATTAATTTAAATTCAAATTGCTTCATCACGCACCTTATTTACCGGATTAAACTCCTTTGGACTATTTTCGATTTCCAAACTTGACGAAAAGGCGCGATGGTAAAAGATTTGCCGGCAATGAAAAGTTGGAGTCTGCACTTGATGACTCTTTCAAGGACATTGACAGTTCTAACTATAAACAGGGTATAGAAGCTACTGAACATCGCTGGAAAAAGTGTATAGAGCTAAAAGAAAATTATGTTGAAAAATAAGGATATTTTTACCAACTTTTTTGTGTCCAGGCAATCCAAGGCTAGTTTTGTGACTGCCATCGTGGTTGTGTCAGTTCAAAAGCTATACAATGATATGCGTACAATGATGTTAACATCGGTAGCAGACTTTCTTTGATAACCGAAAGGGAGTTGCTCTATGGGGATGCGAATTAACAAACAAAGAAAAACATATTAAGGCCCTCTAAGAAAGTTTCTCTAATTTAACTGTGAGAACCCCATGACTGTTCTATACTGTGTAGTATAAAACATTAAAATCAGTTCCAAAATTTTTTTTTTATAATCGAAAGGGAATTTTTCAATGTGAATGTAAATTAATCCGAAATCATATTAAGGCTCTCTAATGAAATCGTGTCTAATATAGCCGTGAGAGTTCAAAGGCTATAAAACAATATGCAGTATAAGGTGTTGGCTTTATCGGAATTCGGACCATTCCTAGTATGAGAGATGAAAGTTTAGCTAATATGCTAAACCTTAAAGTTAAAACCAACATCAATTGCCCCACTGCCTGTGATTTCGTTTTTAAATCGATGCCACTAAAATAGTCATTTTTTGCAATTTCAACAAGAATTCATTATATTAATGTAACTTCAAATGCATTTTTAACCGAATAAAATTAATGACGAAATTTATTAACATTTTGCATTCTAACCCCTCAATGACGTGGCATAGCAACGCAACGTGTTATGGAAATTTGATAACAACCAAAGGACATCTAAGTACAAAGCATCGCGTATAGATGATGGCATTTTTTTTCTTTTTTTTTGGCGAAAAGGAGAAACCATAAAAACAACAATGAATTCGTAAATGATAAGAATTTTTATGAAACAAAAAAAAGAAAAAAAGGAACAGAGTATTTCTTCCTGTAAACAATACAACACATAACGACAACGGGTGGGATGTCAGTTCGTATTTCTCACTCGAAAACAACAGCATAACGCCATCATTTGTTTTTTTGTTTTATCCTGATCACACATACGAGTATAGCTGAACACGCATCCTTTTGGAAAACCGATAACACTCTTTGTCATAAATTTCTGTGGAATGCTGAAGAATTTTATTGCACGAGAGATATGTCAACAAATTTTAACGCTACACCAACAGAAAGAAAAATACAATAAAAATGGTGAAATTTTTATCATCAAAATCAACTGACTCGGCCACAGGAGGTTAAATCAAAAAGTTTTGTTTTTCCTTTTTTTGGATACGTAACATGAAGTAAATCCGGTTACAAAATAGCTCAGAAATGACCCGAAATTGTTTACGTATCACGAAATTTCTTTTATAGGAATTTTTTTTCATAGGATAAAAATTTCAGATATATGCTAAAAGTTGGCCACTTTTTCACGGTTATTTTAACACCTTTCATCCCCTTTAACTTTAACACCGTAAACATCTACTTCATAGCATTCATGTTTCTTGTCATTCTTGCTCACAATGTTTTTACTATACTTGCAGCTGTGATATGGAGAATTGGCTGAAAGGATATGATACTACGGTTGCTAGATAGCAAAATGAAAATTGCAAAATATTTTTTTTTTTGTATACGCTGTCGTAAAAGCGGCAAGTGTTTTCACTGGATGTGTATCTCTGGGGATTCTATGGTATATTTAAATGTGTATTAGCAACAGCTGTATGAAAGACACCGGAAATCGTGTTCAGTTGCTGAACCATTTTTGCCGTTGCGGTATTTGCGATATTAGTAAAATGTGTTCAAGATGTGTTTAGCACGAGTAAAGAAGTCATCCCAATTATCGACGATGGCATAAGTTGCCCAGCTCCGAGCCAAACAGAGATCAGAACAGCAGTATTGCGGCTTAAGAACAACAAAGCTGCGGGCGCTGATGGCCTGCCAGCAGAGCTGTTTAAAACCATTGACGATGAGCTGATAAACAGCCTGCATCAGCATCTAAATACGATTTGGCTCGAGGAAAACATGCTCGATGATTCGGATTTGAGTGTACTGTGTCCTGTGTTTAAAAAAGGCGATCCAAGTGATTGTAAAAACTATTGCGGTGTCAGACTTGTCGGAGGAGACCTCCAATAGTATGCAGATCATCGCATAATTTTTATTATAAAATTTATTTTTTGTTGCTATGTTCTATTTTTGCTTTAAACATCAATTTATTTTAAATCTTGTTACATTACATACTTACATTACATACTTCATAATTTGCTTTAAACTTCATCTACTTATTGTTTTGCATTTCTGTTTACATTCATTTTCTTTATTCTAAGTACTCTCACTTCTCTCATTATTTTGAAACTCGACCTATGAACAATAACCAATAAAACCCAACATTAGTATTGAACAGCATAACCACGCAGCAAGACGTGTTTTTCTGTCGCAAAATCATTTCTTTATATACATAAATTTGGCGACCGTGACAGGACCGCATATATTTTGTCTGTCCAAGAATTGATTTTGCATTTTGAAAACAACTTGCTGTGTGATAGTTATATTTCATTATCTCTTCATCATCGGCAAATAACAGCTATTTGACTTTTTGACGGTCTGACGGCTGCATCGTCGTGAGAGAATTCATCGCTTCGCTGATCTGCCACGCAACTCGTCGTTCATCATCAACTCTTGCTGGTGCAGAGCTCAGCGCTTTTCGTCGTTGCTGCTTTGAAACTCAACACACCACACATTCTCTAGCGCTCTTCACAACAGCACCATTGCAACATTCCCTGTTGTTTATAAACATCGCTCGCTTGAATCAGCAACATTCGTCGCTCTCAACAACGCTGCTGATTATTCACAAGGTGTCTGTGATTATCATCGCAACAAAGTTTCATCAGCACTGCCACTGCTTGCTGCGTTTCGTCCACTTTACTAATCTCACGTCATCGCTGCTTGCTGCTTCTTCGCTGCTCACTCGCTGATTTTCGCTATTTGCTGCTGCCTATCGCTATTTTGGCTGCACCGCTGCTTCGTCAACAATCACATTCGTTGCTGTTTTGCATAATAAGCTGCATTTTTCTACGCTTGGTTTGTAGATTCATATTTTTAAAATATATCACGCAAGGTAGGGGTCAATTTGTATAAATTTACAATAATATTATTAATCTGCAATGACTGATCCTGACGTTGGTCTTCCATCTGGTTCGGCAGAATCTGCGTCAGCTGCTGAGGTTAATTTAAACGCGCTAAAGCAAAACAGAACTGCTTTGAGACGCAGTCTGACCGCAATGAAAAACAAAATCGAGAAGGATGAAGGCATCGATGGTACCATCCTTGAATGCAGGTTACAAATTTTGGAGTCGTACTTCAAGCAGCTTACGCACATACAAACGCAGATTGAGAGAGTTGTTGAAAATGACAACACACGCATGGACATCGACGAGGTCTACGTTTTAACTAAATCGCTTATCGTCACCAAATTAAAGGGACTACAACGCGAAAGCAGCCTAGATGCCACTATGCTTAATCAAAGCCGATTTGAACCAGCTCTGTCCCATCGCTTGCCTAACCTTAAATTACCAAGGTTCGATGGTAAGTACAGCGAATACAAACGCTTTATTTCCACCTTCAACAACCTCGTTCACAACGAGCCTATACCAATAATCGATAAATTCAACTACTTATTGAACTGCCTTTCGGACCAGGCACTCGCTGCAGTCGAGGCATTTCAAGTTACTGAGGAGAACTACAACAAAGCTCTTGAAAGACTTGCTGAACGTTTTGATAACAAGGTGCTTATTTTGAAAGACCACATTTCTTCAGTGTGTGATATGGCTTTGCTTTCAAAACCCGATGCGCTATTGCTGCGAAAGCATCTTGATAATGCCGCTGCCTTGCGGGGCTCTCTGCTATCGCTGGGCACATTTGAAGAGCTTTTCGATGCGATGTATATACATTTAGTAGTTTCAAAGCTTGATGCCGACTCAAGAAATCGCTATAATGAATCGCAAGACTTCAAGGAAATTCCAACATGGCAAAAATGTTACTCGATTTTGAGTCGCCGCTGCCAGTTTTTGGAGAATAAAATCAAAACAACAGAAAATGCTTCAAAAATCGTGCAACATCAATCGAAATCTCATCATATGAAGAAATCTACATTTGTAAATACGAACGCCGCTTCGGTTTGTGCATATTGCAACTCCTCTGATCACTATATTGGTAGTTGTCCAAGTTTTATAGTACTTGCTCCTACTCAGCGATTCGAAGCTGCCAAACAACGCAGCCTATGCATAAATTGTTTGCGCCCTGGCCATTTTGCTACAAAATGCACCTCCAATTCGCGCTGTAGGAAGTGTCGCTCACTACATCACACAACACTTCACTTCGATTCTTCGCGTCGCTCAGAAAACACCGAAGCTGCTACACCATCGTCGTCGCTCGCACACGCTACTCCAATTGCGCTGGTGACTCGCACCACTAAGCGAGCATTTATTCCTACTGCTGTCGTGCTGATTCGTGATCAAGCCGGCATATTTCACCCGATTCGTACCCTTCTCGATTCCTGTTCTGAATTAAATTTCATTTCAGAAGAAGCTGCAAAACGCCTTAAGCTCAAATTTCAATATGATGTACAGGAGGTGTCAGGCATTGCAGATGTTCGCACAACAATTTCGCGCTTCGTTAGCACAACAATACGCTCTCGTCTCAACGACTTCGAATGGACATCATCATTTGCAATCACATCTACGATTTCCGCAAAGCAACCTGGTGAACTTGTGGACATTCACGAATGGAATATTCCTCGGGACATCGATCTGGCCGACCCAGCTTTTTTCAAACCGCAACATGTTGACCTTTTAATTGGCACTGAAATCTTTTTCAACTTGCTGACAACTGGACGCATATCACTTGGCCGTGGACTACCATCGCTTGTCAACTCGGTCTTTGGATGGATAGCTGGCGGAAATTTTATACAAGGTAATAAATCAAAATCTGTTACTTGTAATGTTGCCATTAAGTCGCGAGACGCAGCGATCGATTCAATGCTTGCTAAATTCTGGCAAATTGAAGAATTTAATTCTGAAAAAAGACTCAAGTCGAAAGATGATGAGCTCGCTGAGGCTCATTTCGTAGAAAACACAAGGGTTAGCGAAGATGGCAGACTCATGGTTCGGCTACCGTTTAAAACTGCTCCGCAATCACTAGGGCACTCATTTGAAATGGCTCGACGAAGATTTCTTTCGCTCGAACGTCGCTTGCAACGTGCACACACACTTAAACAATCGTACAAAGATTTTATACACGAATATGAGGCGCTCGGCCACATGTCCGAATTACAATGCACCCCCGAGACACTCCCCAATTTTTACATTCCGCACCACTGTGTACTGCGTCCAGAAAGCACTACCACAAAATTACGCGTCGTGTTTGATGCGTCGGCTAAGTCTTCGTCTGGACTCTCGTTAAATGACACACTACTCGTCGGTCCAACTATCCAGCAAGAACTCATAGTAACGTTGCTTACTTTTCGCTTAAACAAATATGCTTTGACAGCAGACGTCTCAAAAATGTTTCGGCAATTTTTAGTTGATGAGCGCGACAGAAAATTCCAGCTTATTTTATGGCGTGACGAGCCGCAACAACCGCTTCGTACATTCAGTTTAAATAGCATAACATATGGGCTTGCATCAGCACCATTTCAAGCTGTTAGGTGCCTTTTTCATATCGCTGACTTATGCAAAGACAGATTTCCAGTCGCTTCGCAATTGCTCAAGGAGGACTTTTACGTCGACGATATGCTCGCTGGGGCAGATACGCTTGTAGAGTTACATACAAAGAAAACTCAAATCGCCGATGCTTTAAACTCGTTTGGCTTATCGTTGTCAAAATGGAATTCGAATTATCATTTACACCAAGACACTTGGTACTATTTGGAATGTACTAGACGACTCATTCAAGTTTAAGCTTTCGCAAATGCCAATCGAATCACCAACTAAGCGCTCTGTCTTGTCAGTTGTGGCACGAATTTTTGATGTACTTGGCTTTTTATCACCAATTGTCATACGACTTAAAATTTTACTTCAAGAGATGTGGATTACCCAATGTGGGTGGGACGACACCTTGCCCCCCAATTTACACACTGTTTGGTCTCAAGTTTACGACGATTTATGCAACATAAACAACATCGCTGTTCCTAGATACGTTTTCACCACAAACGATAGCATGGTAGAAATACACGGCTTTGCAGACGCATCGCAAAGAGCATACGGATGTTGCATTTACGTGCGAGCTATTGTTGCCAACAACATCAAGGTTTCGCTGCTTATCGCCAAATCGAAGGTCGCACCTGTGAAGGCACAATCACTTCCACGTTTGGAACTTTGCGCCGCATTGCTACTCTCCTCAACGTGGAATAAGATACGACACAAGGTAGAGAAATACGTAAGCGATATTGTCTTTTGGTCTGATTCACAAATAGTCTTGCACTGGCTGCAAATGCACTCTTCATCGCTGAATAGTTTCGTCGCTAATCGTATCTCTGAGATTCAAACGCAGTCCAGAGGCATTCCATGGAAGCACGTACCATCAAAACAAAATCCTGCGGATATTGTTTCGCGCGGATCAAGCGCGCTTGAACTGCCAAGCACTATCTGGTTTTCGGGACCAGATTTTTTATATTTAGATAAAGCATCATGGCCACACTCAACAACAATAAATATCGTCGATGACGAGTTAGTGAGCGCAGAGCGTCGGAGAGCTGTCACCTTTAAATGCAGTAGCAGTGGCAGCGAATGCAACATCATTAACAACATTATCAACAACAACTCATCGCACCTGAAAATAGTTCGCATTTTATCGTTTGTTTGGCGAGTTTTCAACAAAGCACCGCCTGCTAAGCAGCTCAAGCCAGCAGAAATTTGCCTAACATCGTCGGAGCTGGACTCAAGTTTTTGGAAGATAGTTTCTGCAGTTCAGCATCAATGCTTCAGCGAGGACATCGCCAAGTTAGCAGCCAACAAGGAAATTTCTTCTGCGCTACGAAATCTCACGCCGTTTTTACACTATCTTGTATTAAATGATCGCACATATCCTGTTTTGAGAGTTGGCGGACGTCTCCTCCGAGCTCCCATCGCATTTGAAGCAAAATTTCCCGCTTTGCTTCCCAAGCAGCATCGTTTCACTCAACTTTACATACAGTTTTTGCATCGCCAGCATCTGCATGCTGGGCCAAAAGCACTCATTGGTATCCTCAGACAAAAGGTTTGGATCGTAAACGCAAGGGAGTTGGTTCGCAAGGTGGTCAAGCAATGCGTTCACTGCTTCCACTATCAACCAAAGCTTCAACAGCAGATCATGGGCAACCTACCCAGCGATCGCCTGAAGGCACAGCGGCCCTTTTTAGTAACTGGTCTAGACTTCTGTGGGCCATTCCTGACATCGTATCGTATCCGCGGCAAACAGCCTTACAAAACATACTTAGCTGTATTTATATGCTTTTCATCTCGTGCCGTTCACTTTGAACTTGTTTCTGACTTATCTACTAATGCATTTTTATTAAGTCTCAAACGTTTTGCAGGTAGACGAGGCATGCCATGCAAGATCTACTGCGATAATGCAACCAACTTTGTTGGAGCACGAACCGCTTTGCTCGATTTTCAGCAGCGTTTCTTCAGCAGCGCAACAAAAGAAGAGGTGCACGCCTACAGCAACAAAATGGGCTTCGAGTTTTGCTTCATTCCTCCCAGAGCACCACATTTTGGTGGCCTTTGGGAGGCTGCTGTCAAATCTGCTAAATCGCTGCTTGTGAAGAACATTGGCCAGGCGAATCTCACATTCGAAGAGCTGCAGACAGTTGTGGTGGAAGCTGAAGCCATTCTAAACTCGCGTCCCATCTGCCCGCTCAGCAATGATCCCAATGACGGAGAGGCGTTGACGCCGGGACATTTGCTCATTGGCACGTCTCTACTCTGTCCGCCTGAGCAACATTTTGATGACAACCAAATCAAATACCTAACTCGCTATCAACGTGTTGCATACCTCAAGCAACAATTTTGGGAGCTTTGGCATCGCGATTATCTCCATCACTTGCAGCAAAAGAGCAAGTGGCATAAGCCAATCAGCAACGTCACAAAAGGCCAGCTAGCAATGATTCACGAAGACAGCACGCCACCTCAACTCTGGCTTCTCGGTCGCATCGTTGCAACACACCTGGGAGCAGATGGCTATGTGCGTGTTGTTGAGCTCAAAACCAAAAAAGGGTTCCTTAAACGCCCCATCCACAAAATCGCACCATTACCTTTGAGTTTGGCACCTCAAGGGGGGGAGGATGTCGGAGGAGACCTCCAATAGTATGCAGATCATCGCATAATTTTTATTATAAAATTTATTTTTTGTTGCTATGTTCTATTTTTGCTTTAAACATCAATTTATTTTAAATCTTGTTACATTACATACTTACATTACATACTTCATAATTTGCTTTAAACTTCATCTACTTATTGTTTTGCATTTCTGTTTACATTCATTTTCTTTATTCTAAGTACTCTCACTTCTCTCATTATTTTGAAACTCGACCTATGAACAATAACCAATAAAACCCAACATTAGTATTGAACAGCATAACCAC
>JAHXMU010000563.1:658522-675989 GCA_019455685.1 Philornis downsi
CTTACAATTATCGCGACGAAGTTTGCAACGAATTTTAACATTGGATCTTAAACTGCATTCATATAAGCTGCAATTAATACAAGAATTGAAAGAGTCTGACTTCATAGCAAGTCTCGCATTTGCTAATGAAATGCTTAATCGATTTTCCAATTTTGACAATATCCTTTTTTCTGACGAGGCTCATTTCCTTATGAATGGGCTCGTAAACTGTCAAAATTGTCATTACTGGAACAGTGAAAATACCAAAAGCAAACACCAGAAATCATTGCATAGTCCTAAAGTGACAGTATGGGCAGTAATCTCTGGCAGAGGAATAATTGGTACTTTTTTCTTCGAAAATGCGCGGGGTCAAAACGTCACGGTTAATACAGAACGCTATGTTGAAATGTTGGACGGATTTTTGGCTCCAGGAATTGAAAGTTCAAGAATAGTGAATTCCAGAACTTGGTTCCAACAAGATGGAGCTACCTGTCACACATCAAATGCCTCCATGGCGGTGGTGAAGCAGATGATCCCTGGCAGATTGATTTCAAAAAGAGGTGATATCCCATGGCCCCCACGTAGTCCAGACTTGACGCCTCTTGACTTTTTTTTGTGGGGATACCTCAAACACAAAGTATACAGTAATAATCCAAGGAACATCGTTCAGCTCAAGGAGAATATCGGTGGTGAAGTGGCAGCCGTTACACCAGTATTACTGAAGAAAGTTTTCAATAATTTTCGTTTGCGGTTGGAGAAGTGCCGTCGTAGAGAGGGTCACCATTTAGATGATGTTTTTTTTTAAAAAATAAACTCCATTTATTATTCTACAATGCCTTAGATTTATTTTAACCGTAACTTTTGTATTTAGTTTTTAATCTATTTTTTAAATATGCACGTTCTATTGCACCTACGTGTATATGGGTCTCTACTAGATTAGGTTTTTGGATATCTTACCAAGCAATGAAAACGTAATTGTATTGACAAACATTAATTAAGTTGTTGGAGTCTACCAGTTTGGAATTACAATGGAAAAATTAAATTTCGATAAATCGGTCTATTTGTATGGGAGGTAGAAAAATCGGAATGGCTAAATAGTCCACTTTGATTCAGTTTTTCATTAAGATCATCAAGCGTATGACGTTTGCGAAATTTAACTGAATTCGGTGCTCGAGAGATATGAAGCTAAGACTATGTACGAATGTGGGCTCAAATCATCACTTGTATGGGAACTACCAGCAAATGCGTGGTAGTGGTCAATTTTTTAGCAATTTTAACAAGAATTTTTTTTTATTTTGGGCTACTACGAATAATTTCACTTCGGCTTCACACCTTAAATATCACTTCACACCTGAAATATCGAATGGAAATGATTGAAATTTCTTTACTATTTTCGTACATAAAAGTGTATTTGAAACACTGTCAGATGACAAGGAGCGGTTTTGTTTGCTAAAGTAATTATCACTCCCAATTTGCATCTCAGTTTTAAAATGTAATTTCTTATAACATTTGAATATGCTAACCCACATAGTTTCCTGCCTCAAATTAAAGTTCATGGCGACTTCATTTATACAATTAAAGTTACACAAAGTTGTGGCTAAAAGTCTTTAGCATTTCTAGTACATTTAACACATTTAAAAGAGCCATTTGCCTGTTAGCTAATACTACCTATGTTTGGATGAGCTGTCTCTTAACGTGGCCCGCAATAATGCATACGTACGTATGTACGTAAGTATGTACGTATCTACTGGGCATAGTCTCAAAACTAATTGCCATGTTTATAAGCACATTTTGAAGACTTTTAATTGGATGGCAGGCAAATTGCTGTCATTTTCACTGTACATTTGCATTCGCATAGCTATTGGCCATTAATCCACAGAGTCTAATTTGTACTTAAACATTAACCGAGAGCACCAAATACAAATAGTACTCATTTAATGTACATTAATTCAAATTACTGCTTCGAGGGCATATTTTGGCACAGCACATTGGGATTAAAATTTAGATTTTGGCCAATAGTGCAAATTAACTCCGCCCCCTTCCACCCTTCACCGGAAAGCACGCACAACTGTCAAAGCAATTTTGTTAAATTACAAAGTGGGAATTTAATCGGCCTTTTGAGTTGCCAACATGAGGCGGAAAGACTAAATTGTTCCTTGTAATTACACAAGGAAGCTGCTGGTTTGATGTATACATCGCATTTTAGGCATTTCTTTGATGAAGTTTTAATGGATGCAGCTAAGAGGCAGATTAAAAATCATAAGATAAATGAAGCGGAGTCATCTGTATGCCGCGCATTGTCGCTTTAGGCAGCGGAAATTAAGAGTAATTGAAAATTGTTATACTTATACGATTTGGTACTATTTCGAAGCATATCAAATTCTTACTATCAATTTCAAAGAATCGTTACTACGAATTATTCAATAATTTTTCTACAACATTTCGCAATTTTGCTACAATGCCAATTCGAGAGTTTTTATAAAGGGGGTCTCAACAAGAATGCAAGACAGTCAATGGTGCTCGGTATCATGAAATAATAACCCGTTTTTTCGTCCCTAAAATTGAAGAAATGAATATGGAGGGCATGTGGTTTGAACAAGAAGGCGCCACAAGTCATACAGACAGAGAAACAATTTTATTGCTTCATCAGTCATTTCCCGGTCGTGTTATTTCGCGTTTTGGAGACCAGAATTGACCGCCTATATCGTGCGATTTAACACCATTAGACTTTTTTCTTTAGGGTTTTTAAAGTCGATGGTTTACGCGAATAAACCGACGATGACTCAAGTCTCAAAAGAGTAAATTGGACGCTGCATTAATGAAATACCGCAGCATTTATGCAAAACGGTCATTAAAAATTTCATTAAAAGATCGCGTGTGTGCCAGCAAAGCCGCGGCGGCCATCTGCCCGATGTGTTGTTCCATACATAACCTCATTCTGTCTACTTTACGATATAATAAAGTTCTACGATTTTTTTTTTTTAATATCTGTGTTTTATTTAAAATTTAAATCTGGCGTTCTTGTTGGGACACGCTTTATTTCGTAGGGTAACAAAGTTGAATGGCAAAAGTAGATTTGAACACAGATTTGACATGTGCTGTGGATGCTAAATCCGATTTCTAAAGCTTTGTCTTAAAAATAAAAAATTCAGACTTCAGACTTTACTACACATTATATTGGAGATTTTTATTGCCGTTACCGAAAGTTTAAATAGTTTGGTGTTAACTACCACTTTTTTTGGAATTTTCCGTGAGTTCGGTTGTAGCACTAAAATCTCGAACACATGCAATTTTATTGACTTTAGAGGGCGTTCCCAAAAGAAGGAAATCTAACAACGAAGAGGTGGAAAAGTTGGGAAACCTTTTTTTATTTTTCAAAATAACCTACTTTTAGTTTGGTACACTTTTTTCCTGCGATTTTCAATAGCTTCTATACACTGTTTATAGTAAGAACTGTCAAACTCCTCGAAATAGTCAGCAATCGCAGACTCCATAGCATGTACGGCCTCGTTTAAACTCTGCAACCCAATATTTTACACTCTTAAACGAAGAAGCAGACCCCCCTAGAGTAGAATCTAGCTCGACTTTAATATTGATTGGGAATTTTTCATTATTTTCTTCTTTGTTTTCAATTTTTTTTAACTCCGAGGGATTTTTTCAAACTTGGAAAGAGAAAATATTGCGAGGTAGCTAAATCTGTCGAATAGGGTGCATGATGAAGCAATTCGAACTGTAAGTCATTAACTTAGACCATCGCAATAGTGGATGATAATATGAACTAGAACATTGTCTTGATGAAACATATATTTCATAGAGTAACAAAGTTGAATGGCAAAAGTAGATTTGAAAACAGATTTTCTATAGTTATAAAAATAACAAATTCGGACTTCAGACTTTACTACACATTACATTGGGGATTTTTCATTATTTTTTCGCCAATAAAGAAATTTTCATTGCCGTTACCGAATGTTTAAAAAGTTTGGTGATAACCGCTTTTTTCTAAGTTGTCGGTTGTTGATTGAGATATTTGTTACTCAATCACATGCAATTTTATTGACTTAAGAGGGCGTTCCCAAAAGAAGGAAACCTAACAACGAAGAGGTGGAAAAGTTGGGAAACCTTTTTTATTATTTTTTAAAATAACCTACTTTTAGTTTGGTACACTTTTTTCCTGCGATTTTCAATAGCTTCTATATACTGTTTATAGTAAGAACTGTCAAACTCCTTGAAATAGTCAGCAATCGCAGACTCCATAGCATGTACGGCCTCGTTTAAACTCTGCAACCCAATATTTTACACTCTTAAACGAAGAATCAGACCCCCCTAGAGTAGAATCTAGCTCGACTTTAATATTGATTGAACTGAGACGATGTTTCAAATGGAAATATTGAATTACATAACGGCTACCAATTACTTCCATGTTTACAAATTCACTCAGATCGTTTACTCTTGATGGCTCAAGTATAAATAGTAAACAACGTAATGCCCTGAAACTTTTCACCAAAATAATTTCTTTCAAACTATTGGCACCATCTATACGTTAGGTCAATTAGTTTTGGCACCGCCCTCGTATTTGTGCTCTGTTTAGCTCTGATTTACCTTTGAAATGTAAACAGATGTATAACTGTGTTGGTGATGGCAACAGTGAATTCTGCTGCCTTCACCAACACAAAAATTATCAGTTGGTAATTTCCAAGTAAAGCTGCAACCAATTCAATTGGGTCAATAGAATTTTTCTATGGATGTGCTTACAAAAACATTCATTTGCATTCACTTTAAAATTTTACATCAATATATAACTTATTTCAAATTAGCATAAATATAAGTGATGTTATTTGCAATGTTCTTTTTTTGATGCTCGAATAAATATGTTTGCATGTTAATTAAGTAGTATAAAATAAATATTAGATACGAACAAAATGAAGCAAAAGAATATGACCTGTACTCTAAACTAGTATAAATTACTAAAAAAAAGGAAATCGATCACTTTGTTCTTTGTAAAGTGCACAAATTTGTTTTTAATATCTTTAGGTTTTTAGCTGAATGGTTATTTGTAAAAATATATGTATGTTTATTAATTCTGTTTGGAAGTGGATGTAATGTTCAATGTAAATAAAAATAATTTTTAATGTATAAATATATGAAAAGTTTCATTTCTAGGCAAGGTAAAAAATTTATGTTTTGTTTGAAAATATGTAAATTACATTAATTGGAAATATTTGTCTTCTTTTTCAATTCTGAAAGGGCAACAATTTGTTATTCCAGGCCATGTTTTAAGTCGAAGCAAAAAGGGTTCTGTATTTATAAAAAAGTTTATTGTAAAAATCCATTCGTTAAACTATTGAAATTAAGTTCAACGGCAATCGACTGTTTGATTGTTAAACACCTTTTTGCGTTAATTTCAACTACTGACAATGTAGAAAAGGCAATATAAAATAAATTGTAGTAATTTCTCGACAAAAATGTAAATTAAATTCCGTCAATTGGTAGAATAATCGCTTTATAATTTGTTTAAAATCGAACATTTTGACCCCCTTGACTTCACAGCTACAAGAAAAACTTTAAAATCCCTCTCCGAACATGTTATAAGATGGTATTTCATATAGAGAATCAAATGCTATAATAACGAGGGCGGTCGCAAAGCTAGCCGACCTAACAAAGCAGACAAAAAAAAAAAATTGGAGAAAAATTTTTTTTATTTTCAGTGTAATCTCCTTTTAATACGATACACTTTTCCAGCAATATCCAATAGCTTCTATACCCCGTTTATGCTAAAAACTGTCAAAGTCCTTAATACGACCATCAACCGAAGACTTCACCCCTTCTTTGTTGGTATATTTTTTAACACCGAGCCTTTTCTTCAAGTTTGGAAAGAGAAGATATTGAGAGGGAGCTAAATATGTCGAATAAGGTGCTTGATGACTCGAACTCGAACTATAAGTCATTAACTTGGGCCTTCGCAATAGTGAATGAATGAACAACGAACTGGAGCATTGTCTTAATGAATCAGTACTTTCTTTTTCGTCAAATACGGCTCTTCACGGCTCACGGCTCTGTTTTTGCTCTATAGAAAGTAAGCGCGGCAACCATTTGGCGCAGAGCTTTCTCACCTACAAATCTTTGGTCAATACACAATGTATAGTACTTTTTGAAATGCCTATCATTTCAGCAAGCTCAAGCACCTACAGTCGACGATAATGTAACACCCTTTTGTGGATTTTTCTTAACCATATCTGGCTTGGACACCTCAATTGTGATCGACCGTTTAAACTCTGCTACCCAATATTTTACAGTCGCAACCTAAGGAGTAGACTACCCCAGAGTAAAATCAAGCTCAGCTTTAATATTGGTTGAACTGAGACCTTTCAAATGGAAACATTGGGTTGCATAACGGTGACCAATTTTTTCAATGATTGCAAATTCATTGAGATCGTTTACTTTTGATGTCTCAAATATAAATATTAAGCGACGTGGCCACCGGCGGTTTTGAAACACGAAATAGATAACCCTATGTTAAACCAACATTATATAACTGACAAAGAGTCGTGTTTACCCGTAAAACTACACTATCTACGAAGCGTGGTCAAAAAATAAGGCGAATTTTCAAATTTCGCGAGCTACGTACATTCGACTTTCTAGTATTATTTGTTTTTATGTTGGTACACTCGTCTCGAAGATATGTTGACGTTTTTATCAACACAGCATGTTTAGTTTGTTTGTGAGAGACATAAATAGGACAAGTGTTTTGCGTGTTCGACGATTTTCTGCAATGGCAAAAAAATGTTTACAAGTGGTGCAAGCTTTTCGCAGAAGGTCGAGAAAATGTGAATGACGACGCTCGCTCTGGACGCCCCAGTACATCAACAACCGATGACAATGTTGAGAAAGTGAAGAAAATTGTTATGGAGAATCGTCAAACCACAATTAGAGAAGTTGTTGAGGACGTCGGCCTATCGGTTGGCCCATTCTGTGCAATCTTTTCGAAAATTTTGGGCATGAAACGTGTGGCAGTGAAGTTCGTTCCAAAATTGCTGAATTTTGACCAAAAACAACGTCGCATAAGCATCACTGAGCAATTGTTGAATGACGTCAACGATGATCCACATTTGCTTAAAAGGGTCATAACTGGTGACAAATCTTGGGTATACTCGTATGGTTATGACCAAGGCACAATCGTCCCAATGGAATAGTCCAGGAGAGCCAATACCAAAAAACAGCACGCCAACTTCGATCGAATGCCAAGGTTTTGCTCTCTGTTTTCTTCGATTACCATGGCGTAGTGCAACAGGAGTTTCTACTATAAGATCGTATGATAAATAAGGAGTATTGCCTTGAAGTTATGCGCCGTTTGCGTGAAGCATACAAAAAAAAATTGTGGAAAAAAATTCATAGCTTTTGCATCTTGATAATGCACCTGCTCACTCATCTTTGCTTGTGAGAGAATATTTGGCCAAAAACAACACCGTTAACATTCTTCAGTCACCGTGTTTACCAGATTTAGCTTCCTGTGACTTTTTCCTGTTCCCAAGGTTGAAGAGACCCATGAAAGGACGGCGTTTTGCGACGATTGAGGAGAAAAACCCGAATCGCTGAGAGAGCTCCATACCAAAAGTGCATATCAGAACTGCTTAGGGGATTGGAAAGACGCTGGCACAAGTGTATTATGTCTGAGGGGAACCACTTTGAAGGATATAAAATAGAAATTGATGAATAAATAAATATTTTTTGGCAAAACTGAAAAAATCACCTTATTTTTGAACACATCTTTGTTAAGTATAACACAAGTTGTTTTTCAGTTAGTCTTTTATTCACTGACTCTTTCGTTACCAAATCTTATACAACTAATTATAAGTCAAGCGTATTAGCCTACCTAAATTGAACATAAGCGAACATAAACATAAAGGTGACCTAAATGATGCATAAGCGCAATAAGTGTAATTAAGTATGTTAACTTATACAACATCTCCCTTTTGCACAGAACGATTAAATTATAAATAATTTTAAAATTAGAAATAAAAAATAGATAATACAAATATATACAAGTAAATAACTTATTACTATTAGGATTAATCATTATATGTAAGTAATAAATTTACAAATTGAGCCGATCGGGCTGTTTTATAATCCTGCCTCTTTGAGTAATGCAACAGTCTCTTTTTTGATTTTCGGAATCAACATTTTTTTGAGCTCTTTCATTTTCCTCAGTATTTTCCATATAAACATTCTCACTATCAATACTATGATCATCTTCCTCCCTTTCCCGTTTTTCAGTCGCCTGTCTTATATGCTCATGACTTCTTCTAAATGTTGACCCAATCTCATCTAATATAACGAATGACCTTGGTTCCTTGCAAACCTCAACAATTTTGCCAGGATACCAGCAGCTTTGCGGTGTCTTTTGAAACGTAACTTTGTCTCCCTGATGAACAGGCTCTAAAACTTTAGATTTTTTGTTGTAGTATTTAACACATTTCCTCATATTCGACTGTAGCTTATTATCGTATTCGCTTTTGTTTATCAATTTAGATTCAAAATTTCCAGCAATAGAAGGAATTTTTGTACGCAACTTTCTAGACATTAACAACTCAGATGGGCTTGGCAAATCCCCTTTTGGCGTTGTTCTATAATGCAGCAATGCTACATATGGATCAGATTTACCTTCTAATGATTTTATGAGCAGCTTCTTGATAGTCTGTACTGACCGTTCTGCTAATCCGTTGGATCTCGGCAAGTAAGGGCTAGATGTCTTGTGTTCTATTCCCCAGCCATGACAAAATATTTTGAAGTCCTTAGAATTAAAAGGAGGACCGTTATCGGAAATTAAAATCGCTGGAATACCATGTCTCGCAAATATAGACTTCAATTTTACAATTAGAATAGGACTACTATAACCTGAGTTAAGAATGTCAATTTCAATAAATTTGGAATAGTAATCCACAACAAGTAAGTACATTTTGCTCTTGAATTCAAAAAGATCACATCCAACTTTGTACCACGGTATGTCAACAATCTCGTGAGGTAGTAATTCTGGCCTGCAATTTGAGTTCCGATACTTTAAACAAATTTCACAATTCGAAACCATATCCTCAATTTCATTGTAAATATTCGGCCAATAAACAAATTGACGAGCAAGGTTTTGACATCTTAATACTCCCATATGGCCCCCATGAATTTTATTCAAAACTGTTTTTCTTAAAGTTTTTGGAATCAAAATTTGATTATTTTTTAACAAAAAGTCCTTTAATACAGTTATCTCATTTTTAATTTTAAAATATGGCTTAACGTCATCCTCAAGTTTGCTTCGACAATCTGACCAACCGAACTTTACATAGCTCAAAATTTTTACAAATGTATTATCCTTCTTACTATGTTCCGAAACCAAATCAACATCAAGCAATGGTACGTCCATATGAGAAGCAATAAAATTGCAATGAATATCTATCTCCTTATCGACTTCAGGCAATGTAGTGTCCGTCAATGGAGCTCTAGACAATGTATCAGCAATTTTTAAGTCTCTCCGGGCTTATATTTGACTGATAAATTGTAACACTGTAACCGCAACATAAAACGTTGAAGACGTGGTGGAATTTTAAAAAGAGGTTTATCAAAGAGAGTAACTAAAGGTTTATGATCCGTTTCAACAGATACTTCCGACCCATAAATGTACTGATGAAATTTAGTGCAACCAAACAGTATCGCAAAAAGTTCTTTTTCAATTTGAGCATAATTTTTCTGACACTCTGTCAATGAACCCGATGCATAAGCAATTGGTTGCCCTTCATGCAAAATTGTAGCCATAATAGCAAACTTTGAGGCATCTACGGATAATATTAGTTTTTTATCGTTGTTAAAATATGTTAAAACTGGAGCTCTTGTTATCTCCCTTTTTAGAGATTCAAATTCCTCATCATGCATTGAAGACCAATGCCATTGAACTTCCTTTTTTAACAACTCTCTTAATTTTTGATTTTTCGAAGACAGATTTTTTATAAATGGACCCAAATAATTAATCATACCTAAAAATCGCTGCACCTCTTTAACATTTTTTGGTTTTGACATTTCTAAAATCGCCCTAATTTTTTCATCATCTGGCTTCACCCCTGCATTGTCGAAAATATGACCTATGAACTTTATTTCATTTCTAAAAAACTTGCATTTATATTTATTAAACTTTAGACCCACTACCCTTGCTCTTTGAAAAACTGCTTCTAATGTTTTAAAATGTTCCTCAATGGTTGATGAATATATCAAAACATCATCAATATATATTATAATGCCAGGTATATCACCAAAAAGCTTTATCATTTCAAAGTGAAATATTTCCGGAGCAGCATTAATACCAATGGCAATCTTAAAAATCGAAAACGACCAAAAGGCGAGTTGAATGTGCATAATTTTGACGATTCTTCGTTTAACGGCACCATCCAAAACCCACTATTAGCATCTAGAGCTGTGAAATATTTCGAACCATTCAGTTTCGCCTTACAGTCTTCAATATTAGGAAATGGAAAGTGAGGCCTTAAAATGGCTTTATTTAAATATCTGGGATCTAAACAAATTCTCAAACTACCGTTTGGCTTTGTAACCAGTACTATAGAATTTACCCATTCTGTTGGTTCGCTCACCGGGGCAATCACTTTCATGTTCAACATTCTGTCTAATTCTGATCGTAGACACCCAAGTAGCTTAAACGGTATTTTTCGAGGCGGTTCAATTACTGGCTCAACATCATTCCTTAATTTCAAAATGCACTCATTTTGCAAAAGACCAAGGCCATGTAAAACATCTGAATACTTTTCAACTATTTTATTGACTGAAACGCTATTAACCTCCTTAATTAAATTCATTTTCATTGCCGTTTCAATCCCAATAATATTTTTACAAGGAATATCTACAATAAAAAATATAGAATTATAACTTTCATTGTTGTACCAATAAATTAAGTCCACTGTGCCCAGCACTGGAATTCTTACACCACTAAAGGTAAAAATTCTAACAAACGTTTTTTTTAATTTTCCAATTTTCAATAAATCTGCAGTGTCAGCTGACAGTATATTAGCTTGAGCCCCCGTGTCTATCTGGCATACAAGTTTCTGTTGATTTACTTTTACCTTCACATTCCATTCAGTTGCTAACTTGTCCTTCTTGTCTACGACTCCTATGAACAGATCATTTTCTTCATTTTCCTCACTCTCCTGGTCAGCATACATTTGTTTCACGAATCTCTTCTTCAAACTGCACATTCTGGCGAAATGGTTCATTTTCCGCATTCATAGCATTTGGCGCCATCCGCTGGACATTTAGCTCGGTGCACTTGACCACATCTTTTGCAGCTGTCATTGCTGGGTTTGTTTTTGTTGCCGTTCCAGTTGTTTTTATTGCTGTGACCACCGTCATAACGGTCTTTGTAAGAAAGGCTTTGATTTCCACTACTGTAGTTCTTTCTGGTAATTGCACCGACAGCAGCTTCGAGTCCGACATCTTGTTGTAAAACTGTAGAATTTTCTTTCGCCATCACCATATTTTTAGCAATGCTAACCGCTTTCTCCAATTTAATATTGCCCTCCGTCAACGGTCTTTCTCTAATATCGCCCATCGACGCAAACAGTCCACATATGAACATATCTCTTATTAAATCGTTTCGCAAATTTCCAAATTCACAGCTTAAGCTTAAATTTTTTAATGCTGTCACAAATTCGTCTACGGATTGATCTTGTCGTTGTTTGTAGGTGAAAAACTTATATCGTTCCATGATTATGTTCACCTGTGGCGTAAAGTAGGACTCCATTTTTCCTACTAAGTCAGAATATTTGACTGTATCAATATCCACATCAAAAGTATTGAAGACATCTAACGACTGCGCTTCAATATGATGCAATAGCAAGGCCACTTTTCTCTGATCCGATTGTGACTCCAAGTTGGAAGCTCTCAAAAATATTTTGAATTTGGTGTGCCATGTCTTCTACTCCTTAGCAATATCAGGCGCCTTAAAATTCATCGGCTGGAGCGAAGCAGCAAATATTTGACCACCAGTCGACTGCGTTGTAATTTCATCGGTCGACATAATTGAGTTATTTATCTCAATAAAACTTTTGACACCATGTTAAGTATAACACAAGTTGTTTTTCAGTTAGTCTTTTATTCACTGACTCTTTCGTTACCAAATCTTATACAACTAATTATAAGTCAAGCGTATTAGCCTACCTAAATTGAACATAAGCGAACATAAACATAAAGGTGACCTAAATGATGCATAAGCGCAATAAGTGTAATTAAGTATGTTAACTTATACAACAATCTTGTGTGTGCAAAGCATCAATTATAACACGCAAACATTCAATATTGCGCACAAATTCAATAACTGCCCCACTGTGGGATAAATTCAATTCAAACGGATGGTAAGCAAACAACATTGCTTTTGTCATAGACGGATTCACTCTAAGTTTGTTTGAAGACATCCACAAACAGTCATTGGAATACATGCTCAATATTTAGTGGTAATTTAATCGTTAATTATATCAGGGTGGTCATATTCCAACTTTCGATGGACAGTATCTGTTTAAAATCCTGTCATCTTAGGACGATAAAAATGCCTTTGGCATTCAGGAAATACTTTTCATCACAATATGAGGATTGTGGTTACGAGAAGGAAAGTTAAGGAAATTTGACTTGTATTTATACACTTTAAAGTGGAGGGTATTTGCATTGATCGTTGTTTGGGTAAATGGAGAATTTACTTAAGATTGGTATGTAGAAACTTACATTTATTACAGAGATTTGTGAGTTGCCTTGTCTTTGATGAGGATCTCGAGAAAAAGAGACCGAGCCACCGTGATCTTGCACCACGAAACCTCGGTTTTATTTTCGACGATTTTATGTTAAAGATATAGAGCAATAATTGCCATATGGCAAAAAAAAAATTTACAATTCATAGTAGTATGATTAAGTATGAAAGTACAATGCATTTTGTACATCTAGATAATGTATTATGTATGATTTTTAATTCAAAAATAGGTATGGAAATTCATATTAGCAGATAATATAGTTCAGTTAAAAAGAATAAAAAAAGGAATTATTGGACGGTATGTAATCCGTTTAACACTATCTATATAGACGATATCTATATCGATTGTTATCCTATAAAGAATTTATCTACAATCTAGAACTATATATTCTGCATTTAAATTGAATGCATTTCACTGTCACTTTTTCAATTTGTAATTAAGACAGTCTTTTACTGTATTTTAGTTGGTCCGGAATATTTCAGCTTTCTCCTATATTTAGTGCAAGCAATTTGTGATTATTACCCAAACAAATATAATATTTATTATGCAATACTTTGCTAATATGATTCATTTCACATGAAATATGATTTAATTAATTCTGCTTCATTAACAACAATTCATATGTGTGGTAAAGTAAATACAGCCCCCAATGTTTCAGTTTTATGACTGACTTTATTTGTTATCAGAATAAATCTGCTGAAGTTTATGTTTGTTTGGGCTGTAGGCAATTGCTGTGGCTCATAAATGCTCCGTCTGTCTCATTGGCATGCAATTATCAATCTGTTATGCAGCGTGTGGCGATATTTATTTTCATATTATTCACGTCATTGTGGTTTCTCCCCTTTCGATAGTAACTCTTTGCAAAGATATCGTTTACTTTCATAGAAAATTGTTCAGCATATTTGTTAAGTAATAATAATGAATCTATCGGGAAAATAAATCATTTAAATAATTAAATGGCAAGGATACGAGGGCGATATAAAAACAAAAATTAACAAAAATATTTTATTGAAAATCGGCAATCTTACAAAACATATGTCATAATTTTTAAGGCGCCACGTTGTATAGTATTTTTATTTGAGCCACCAAACATGGGACAAATTAGTCACCTTTATGTAATTCAATATTTGAAGGGTCTCTGTTCAACCAATGTTAACCCAGACCTAGATTCTACTCGTCTGTTCCTTCATTTGCAGCTATAAAATATTGGGTAGCCGTACGGGCTGCTAAGACAAACATTTGTAGAGGTCGACCGATTGAGGTGTCCACGCCAAGCACGGTTAAATCCACAAAATGGCATTGGACGATCGTCGGCTAAAGGTGCTCAAGTTAGCTGAAATGATAAGAAGATTTGAAGGTGAGAAAGTTATACGCAAGATGGATGCCGCATTAGCTTGCAAAAGAGCAAAAACGGCGTCGTGAAGTTGTTTCAGTAGAGTTTGGTTGGTTCACCACAATAAGGCAGAATTTTTGCATGGATTTATAACCATGGATGAGACATGGGCCACCCATTTCACATCTGAGATAAAGGAACAGTCAAAGCAGTGGCCTGGTATGAGAGAATGGTGGCTTTTAATAGATATAATAATAGATTTATATTTATTCAAAAATAATGTGCTTGTACGTTGTTGGAAGTATTCCTTAGAATACCTTAAAAATTGAAGACAGCACGAAGTTTAATGAACAACAAATAACAACAAATAACGGAATTGAATAAATTTGTTAGCTCTGAACTTGGTCGTAAAGCCAACTAAATATAAGAGGTGACCGTCAAATGGTTAGCCAAATGAAATTAGATTAGAAAATGTAAACACCGGAAAATAGTATATGGAAGAGAAAGGAATACCTCTGATAAACACTGTATTCATGACACTTTATATACAGGGTGCCCGTCGGGAAGGTATACTACTTTGTTTGTTCATAATTTTTGATTAAATGAAAGAGAATGGATCTTATATTGATAAAGGTTTTATCTAATTTCGACAATCACGTATGGAATACAATATCAGAAAAATGTACGCCTCTGTTAGCCTCACAATTGCGAGCCCTTTTGAGCACATCTTTCATTACATTCTCACACATTTCACGTGGTATTTCATTAATTTCATCACGAATATTTTGTTTGAGTTTCTCAAAGGTTTCCGGTTTGTGTGCATAAATAAAACGTACTTTTTAGATATTCCCACAAAAAGAAGTCCGGAGCAGTCAAATCAGGTGACCGTGGAGGCCAATAAACATCACCATTTCTTGAAATAACTTGTTGTGGAAAGAGGTCTCGCAGTAATTCCATTGTTATCCCGGCTGTATGCGATGTGGCCGGCATTAAATAAAATATTTATCAATATAAAATCCATTATCTTTCCTTCCCGACAAACACCCTGTATATGCTTACAATATGTAAAGTATGGCTTTGCATTCGGGCTTTTAATTTAACTACAGTATTTGTTGTTTGCTATTTTCATTGATTCCTTCATAGTTACTGGGGCGGTTGTAAACTTAGCCGAACTAAAAATTTTTTATTTATTTTTCAACACAATCTTCTTTTATCTCAATATACTTTTTCCAGTGATATTCAATATAAAAGCTATTTGTAGTAAAAACTGTCAAACTTCTTAATATAACCATCAACCACTACTGAGCCATTTTTTCAAGTTTGGAAATAGAAAATAGCCTGAGGGAGCTAAATCTGGCCAATTAGGTGCATGATGAAGCAATTTGAAACTTAATTCATTAATTTTGGCCATCACAATTGTGGATATGTGAACTGGAGCATTATCTAAATGAAACAGCATCCGACTTTTCGCCAAATTTGGAGTTTTTTTTTAATAATTTCATAACCTAAATGCTGCAATAAATGAGCATAATATTCGGTTATTCCTTTCTGAAGACAAGCAATAAAAATAATCCCAAGCGCATCCCAAATAAACAGACGCCATGACCTTGCCTGCAAATGGAACCGCCTTCGATTCTCTCATTCCAGTACACTACTTTGACTATTCTTTTGTCTCAGATGTAAAGTGGTGAACCTATGCCTCATCCGTGGTTATAAATGAACGAAAATATTCGGCTTTATTGCAGTAAAACATCGCCTAACCAACCAAACTATGCTGAAACATCTTTACATCGCTGTTTTTGCTCTATTGAAAGCAAGCGCGGCACCCATCTTTCGCACAGCTTCCTCATCTTCAAATCTTAGGTTACTATTAGATGTACATATACCACGTTTTGAAATGCCCATCATTTCATCTAGCTCACGCACCCTCAGGCGACGATCATGCAATTACATTTTGTGGATTTTTTTAACCACGGCTGCCGTGGACACTTCAATTGGTCTACCACTATAGTGTTCGTCTTGGCAGCTCGTATGACCTCGTTTAAATTCTGCTACCTAATATTTTACAGTCGTAAACGAATAAGCAAGCTCCTCAAGAATGGAACCTAGCTCGGCTTTAATATTGGTTGGACACAGACCTTTGAAATGGAAATATTGAATTACATAAAGGTGAACAATTTTTTCCATGTCTACAAATTCACTGAGGTCGTTGGTCGTCACTTTTGTTGGCTCAAACAAAAATGTTGCCATTTTTCACCAAAATAATTTTTTTCAAACTACTGCCACCATCTACATGTCAGATTGCCTAGTTTTGAGACCGCCCTCTTCTTCCTCCTCCGCAATTCGCCAATGCCTGGCATTGTTTATGTTTCACTTGTTTACTGTTTTTCTTGTTTTAAACAACTGAGTAACAAAAAAATTCTCTAACCAGATTCTACAGTTTACGAAATATTTTATGCCTCCAAACATCTTTTCACGGGCATCCAGCCATTGACATCCAGCATTAACTGACTAGCTCACTATTTGAAATATTTGTTGTAGAAAAAATTTCGCGTACAATAACAAATTAATAACTTCCTCCGTACAAATTGTAAATATTTGTTCAATGTCATAAACGGCATAAAGTAATATCTCATCAATTATCTCTGCCTCTTTAGACCCTAATCTACTGTTGAAGGTATTCTCAGTGGGACAAGGACAAGTGGTGATGCTTATTTATATTAACAAATTGTTTACATTTTATCAACGATTAATTAAATTAATAATTAATGTGTTTATTAATTTCTCATTTTTGCTTCAAATAAATTAGACGCGGACCGGGGAATCTTCTAGGCAAGAGTAGAATGGTAGAATTTAATCAAATAAATCATTAGGAAAGAAATGTGACGACTTCGTGTTGATAGAGAGGAGGTAGCCTAAGCTATTACCTTAATAATGTTATGGCGATAACCTTCTAATTACGAGGGATGTCGTTATTTACGGCAAAAGTCCCAAAATAGGTTCAAAAATCTATGCGTCATCTTAGAGCTGTCACTTTACTCTATAGGGTGACGCACCAATTGCAATACAGTACGAAATTGAAATGAATTTTTTCAATTTTATTTTATACTAGTCGACCCGGCAAACGTTGCTTTGCCTTCAAATTTTATTTTTATTGGAAATGTTTCATGCCAATCGGTCTATTATAATAAGAAACGCCTATATTTGCAGAAGAACTTAAAATATGTTCACTCAACCGAAATACAAAATTCTGTTTAAATACCGTTAGCAGGAGCAGAAATAATTGCTTTTTAATTTATGGTTTGTATAGGAGGTACCACTCCCCATTGTCCAATCCCGCCCATATTTGCAGCAGCACTTAAGATATGTA